>BQNB010033036.1:0-52674 GCA_026074375.1 Tanacetum coccineum | reverse complement strand
GTTAGAAGAAGAACTCACCATATGACCTGAAATAAAACAAAGTTAGGCGAACAAAAATAAGAAAGAAAAGGCAGAAAGGAAGATAGTAAAGCATTTACTGAAAGAGCCAAAAGCATGCCTATGAGCTTGCTCGTCCCCTTCATCATGATGCAACCCATCTCCACCGGAATGAACATGTGTATACTCATCAAAATGGTTAGAGTGTTGGGGTTCAAGGGAGTGGTCGACAGAAGGAGAGTTAGCTTCAGTACCATCCTCCACGTTATTAAGACTATAGTCCACATTGTTTTCCGCATAACTAACGGACTCTAAAGATAGGCTACCCCCACCGGTTGTGGGGTCAACATCATCCAGAATGATGATAATGAGAGGAGAAGCATAATGATGGGTCCTAGAACCACTGCGGTTAGAATATTCTCCTTCAGACTCATCTTAAGGAAAAGACATAGGAGTTGTTTTCTTTTTCTTGGTTCAGCGAGAGGTTCCCTTAGCGCCTAACCTTTTCCCAACAGCTTTATCCTTGGCGGCTTGGGCTTTCCTATTCGTCGCTAGAACACTTTCATCTTCATGTTCGATGTTAGGTTATCATTTCATCACCATACATAAGATACTAGAAGAGATTTTAGAGAGAGAAAGAACTAGGAGAGAAAAAGGTAGAATGGTTGATTACTAGAAAGAAAGAAATGAGAACCAACACCATCCTAACATTCTAGGAGGGTTGTATTTATACTACAAAGAGTATGGACTCCTTGTTAGGTTGTTTGGGCCTTTAATGGACCAAACTAATAGGCTTTAACCCGACACCTAGGCCCAATTAGCTTAAATGAATTCTCATAAACTACGTTTTCCTATACAAGGCTCGAGAATATATAATAACCATCACTTTACATAAAAACACAGCTAACAATCTCCCCCTAAGGGGTGGTCATTGAATTGTGGATCACTTTTTGTGACGTCTTGAGTCTTGGAGCCTTGTATTCTTAGGAATTCTTTTTGATGACATTAAATAACGTCACTTTTATAGCATCATTTATCCCATGAAAATAACCCATTTTATATAATTATTGCAAAGAATTGTTAATTAATCATTTGTATTTGAGAATTGCAGTTATTATGAAGTACTTGGAGAAGATTAGCAAAAAGGCACGCATTCTGGAGCTTAAACGAGGATATTTGAAGATTAATGTTCTAAAAACCAATACTCCGTATCCATCAAGGAAGATACGGCGTATATGTGCCTGTACTTCACTAAAGACCACGAAGGAATGAAGATCAATACGCCGTATCCAGAAGAAGCCAATAAGCCGTATTCAAGCTATGGAAATAAAATATTCTGGAAGATATCAAACGTGGTCCCTACTCCAAGAAACACCTAATACGCCGTATCGAAGCCTTTCGATAAGCCGTATCGACCTTTTTCCCGACCTTATAAATAGAAAACTTAAAAACGAGTTTTAAGTGTGCTAAATCATATTTTCGATACCTAAACCATAAAAGTCGATTTTCAGAGGAGAAGAGGAGTAGAAGAGGTCTTGCAACGTAATCAATTCCATAGGAAACAACTTGTAATCTCCGATACTCTTGTAATCGTTCAGTTTTTAGTATCATTCGTTAACTCGATTATTTTACCTTGGCTAAATTATTACTTTTGTATTGATTATGACGTTTGAAGGCTAATACCTTCGGGTATTAGCCATTCTTATGAAGATATGAATAATTGGTTTGTTTATGTCGATTGCTTAATTTATCGTTGATTGCTTGTTTATGTTTATCAATTTATACTTGTTTACGTGCTTTTGTATGCGACCTATCATTCAACTGGATCTAGTGATACGGACCAAGTAATCTAGATGCCGGGATGGCTCTTCATATAGTGATTTATACATCTAGACCAATAGGATCACAAATAATGACCTATCTTTGCTCTTAGATTGTGAGCTTAGTTGGACCGTCAAGTGACCCAGGCATCAACGACTACGTTCTCAATTAATTGGTAAAGACTTGATTAGTGGACTACTAGTGTATAAATTGCCATTAAGAAGTAAGTGGATAAAGTCTTTATGAGCTAGGGTTTAACAAGATCACCATTGCTTTAATCCCTAAGATAGATTATAATCAGCAAATAAGGATGCCTTATGCGGATACTTTTAATTGTGACAGAATTCTTCATATCTAGGTCTTAGGAAGAAGTACCGCCAAAGTCTTAAGAATGATATGCCGCCTCGAGATAAGTAATCGTTGCACTAAATAAGCAAACCAACGTTCTGATTAGATTAATAATGGTTTATACAATTTTCTTATATTTGGCTTGACCGCTCTTTTATCTTCTCTTAATTTACTTGCCTGTGTTTTCATGTCTTAAATTGATTTTAGTCACCACCAAACATGTGTTAGTATCTCAGGTTGAAAAACCCCATTTATCCATTAGATTTAGGATTAACATAGGTTTAGCATAGGTTTAACATAGAATAGAATTAACTTAGTTTAGATAACCAAAATATTAAGAAATTGAAAAGATTGTTTCTCGCTCTTAGTGATCGACACCCTACTTACCACGAAACTACCACCGATCGGGTACACTGCCCGTTAAAGTGTTGTTTTTGGTAAAGTCGGAAAAATATAAATTTAAAACTTGAAATCATAAAATTAACACCACACAACGACACATCACGTTTTTGGCGCCACTGCCGGGGAGTGAAAATTAATCTTGATTTTTGTTTTATATTTTGGTTTTTAACATTAGATTAGATCTAACCCTTAAAATTAGTGTAATTTAGATTAGTGTATACTTCTGTATATTATGTATATTTGCTTGTATATTTGTGTGTTTAATTTTTTGTATGATTTAATTGTTTTCTAATACACTGTTCTGGTCGATAACTCGATACGGCGTATCCACTTCCATTGGATACGTCATATCCAACTTTCTATCCAATACAGCGTATTCATTAAAAAAGATTCACATGGCGTATTCAGATCCATTGAATACGGCGTATTGATTATCTGATACAGTAACAGATCTGGTTTTTCGCATTTAATTTTCGTATATCTGTGTTTTCTTTCTCCTAAGCCCATCCAATTGATTGTTTATCCCTTCTTTCAGGAAGTGCTTGACAAGGAGTTCAACTAAGGAACTATTTGCACCTTTCAAGGAACCAGAATGAGAATTTTGATCATCCAGGAAGCACTTCAAGACACTAAGTCTTGACGAATCGAGATCGCCTGATTTTGATCTATTTTCTGACCCAAAAGAATATTCAGAGAAAGAAGTTATAGAAACAATGGCGAAAACTATAGAATAATACATGAGCAAAACTCGAGCCGACTATAGATCGGGAGTTGCTAGGCCTAAGATCGAGGACAAGGATAATTTTGAACTAAACGGCCAATTTCTCAAGGAACTACGTACTAACATTTTTAGCGGTTCGAATCATGAAGATGCGAACGAACATATTGAGAAAGTTTTGAGATCGTGGATTTATTCCACATCCCTAATATAACTACAGACCAAGTGATGCATAGAGCCTTCCCTATGTCCTTAAATGGAGCCGCAAGTCGTTGGCTAAGAAACAAACCATCTAGTTCGATTACAACTTGGGAAGATCTAAAGACAAAGTTTCTAAGCAAATATTGCCACCTGCTCGTACTGCAAGGAAAATAGAGGAGATCAACAACTTTCAGCAAGAACCGGATGAAAACCTCTATCAAGATTGGGAACGATTTAAAGAACTCTTAATGAAGTGTCATCCATACTATTTAACAGACATGTAGGAGGTAGTCTTGTTCTATAATGGATTGGATGTTCTAACTAGACAAATTCTTGATTCAAGAGGAGCCATACCATCAAAGACTGCTGCTGATGCAAAAGTAGATATCCAAGAAATGGCTGAATACTCTCAAAAATGGTACAATGGAACATCTAGGACCAAAAAGTACTGAAACTTCTGACGGATTAGCAGCTATACAAGCACAACTTAACAATCTTGGAAGAGAAATCAAGAAAGTGAATGAAAAAGTTTATGCTGCTCAAGTAGGATGTGAACAATGTAAAGGTCCCCACTACACCAAAGATTGCCTACTCAATGAAGAAGGGAAAACCTACACTCAATTTGGTACAACTTTTCAAGGAGGGGGATATAGAGAAACCGCTCCAAGATTCTACCAAAGGAACAATGCAAACTCTTCGTACCAAGAACGAAGGCAATCTATGGAAGAAACCCTAAGCAAATTTATGGGGAAATTGACAAAAATACATGAGGAGAACTCCAATTTGATCAAAGAGATCTGAGCTTCAACAGATGCTGTAATAAGGAACCAAGGAGCATCAATTAAAACTTTGGAGATCCAAATCAGGCAAATGAGCAAGGTACTACAGGAAAGAGGATTTGGAAGTTTACCAAGCTCCACTGAAACTAACCCGAGAGACCATGTCAAATCGATCTCGACTACTGTTGAAGCTGATGCAAGCTCGATACGCCATATTTGATCATACCAATACGCCGTATCTACTGGACAAAACAGTACACTGATGTACGAGACAACACAAATGACAATCCCGTTTCCAAGTCGTTTGAATGATTTCTACTATGAAGAAAATAAAGGATCATATAGACCGTAGTTTTTGGAAGCTTACTCATATGGAGCTTCACATATCGATAAATCCATACCCCGAAAGGAGAAAGACCCAGGGAGTTTTACTTTACCTTGCTATATTAATAATTTTTGCTTTGATAATGCTCTTGCTGACTTAGAAGCTAGCGTAAGTGTCATGCCTCTCTCGACCTACCTTAACTTAGGTTTAGGCGAATTAGCTCACACTAAGTTGACAGTCAAATTAGCAGATAGGACCGTGAAATATCCAAAAGGAATTGCTGAAAACGTGCTAGTAGGGATTGGTAAATTTGTTTTCCCTGTAGATTTTATAATTATTGATATGCCCGAGGATATCAAAGTGCCCTTGATCCGTCCAAATACGTATATATAAATAAATATATAAATACGTAAGGATAAAATCAATAATAGTAGAGATAAGTATTCCGTGAGGCTTTCAAAAGATTTCACTTTTATCCAAAGCAAAACCCTAAAAACTTACCCGGGTCGTTTCCCGACGAGGAATGCAATGGAAAGTCGATAGTCGGTTTGACATTTGATGTTTGAATAACAAAGATTTGATTGATTTGATTTCTAAAACTACGGGAAAAAAATAAGTAAGGCAAACTAAAAACAAAAGTTATAAGAGCTAAAACCCTAAAACGATAACGGGAATCCTAGAAAAAACGCGACTTAAAACCTAAATTATCAAAATTTAATCCTAAAATGATTTTTTTAACTTTTAATAAACCCTAAATGACAAAAATGAAAGAACAAGTAAAGGAAACCCTAAAACGAAAGCAATTAAGGTGAAAAAACAAAGAAAAACGAGAACGGGATTGGGATTCAATCCCGTTCTTTAAAAAACCAAATTCTAAAATTTTAACCCTGCGGAAGTAAAACTAATTTTCTACAGTCCTACATGATAAAAGAAATTTTAAAAAGAATTATATTTTTTTGATTTTTATTTTATTTAATATGAATTAAAAACAGTTTAAATAAAAAAAATTAATTAAAAATATAAAACTAAATTGTAAAAATCTGAAAAATTCAGAGAAAGTGATTTATACTATGAAGAATGCAGGAAAAATAAAAACTTTGAAAATCAGCTTATAAATAAGCAGGAAATAAGCTAAGAATTGTTGAAAGCTTAAAATGCCAAAAAGGGTATATAAATAAAGTAAATGGAAAATGGGCAGATAGCCCTACTGGTGCCAATGGTTAGTGTGTGTGTTGTTTGGGACGTGTGTGTGCAAAGGAAGAGGTCACAGGTTCGACCCCTGTGCCTCTCCTTTTTTTGAAAAAAAAAATTTGAAATTTTCTTTTTGAAACTTATAGATTAAGCCAAAATAACAAGCTTTTAAAAAAATACTTTTTCTAAAACTTTGTAAATAAGCTGGAATAAGCAAAATAAGTTGACAGTTTAGCAAAAACGTATAAGTCTTAAAAGCTTAACTGAGAAGAGCAAAAAAAGCTGTAATAAGCTACAACTAGGGCTGACTAAACTACTAGGCCATTGAACTAACCTAAATAAGCTAAATTAACTCTAAAACAAGCAATCCTAATAAGCATAAACAATAAGATAAAAACCTAAACAGATTTAGGCAAAGTGGCTTTTTGGTTTTGACAACTAAACTACTATATGCAGCCCTAATATAAGCTGAGCAAATAAGCTCAAAATCCTGAATTAAGCTGAAACAGATCATGTTCGTACTACTAACTACTTGTATACTCAATTTCAAAAGCTATCACATATTCTAACTAACCTAGAATTTGGATTGAAAAGTAACAATTGAGCTTATTGAACTGATATACTAGAAAATTGATGACAGATTGCTCCAAACTTCTTAAACACAAAGTGCAGGTTTAAACTACTAACTTCTAAGGCATGAATAAGAAAATAAAAACACAACTAAAGGCACAAGGCTAAGATCTAACCACCCTAGCAGATACAAGCAACTATGGCATCACAGATTCAAGACCTAGTTTCATTTAAGCATAAAATTGAAATTCAAGACTTTGAAAACCTTTAAAACTGACATTACTCACTACTTATGGCTAATCTAAAGTGAATTTAAGAACAAAGGCTGGTTTTAACCCATTATGACCATCATAATAGGTTAAACCAAACACCCCTTTAAATTCAAAATTTGCAATTTAAAACTAAAACAGATTAAGAGAGCCTTAAAACTAGATGTAATAAGCATATAGAAGACATAATAAGCACAATTAAGACAGGAATAAGCACAAAATAACAGTAAATAAGCAGACTAGATTTAAGCTAATAAAGGAGAGAAAATGAAATTTTGAACTTACAATGGTCCAAAGCTTATGATTGAGATCCTTAACACCCAAATCACTTCCTAGCTAACCTAATGCTTAACCATTAAGCACTAAACCACCATAAGCCATCCAGTATTGCTTATCATCCAAAATATAAATTCCATTAAGCATAAGAAATTCTTTTGGGTGAGTGAATGTAACAGTATCAGTAATGAACTTATGAAAATTTTTGCAGGTTTAAGAAGCTTTTGAGAGCTTATAAAAACATATTTGAGGACAATTTAAACAATAAAAAGCATAAAAGTAAAATAGAGCAATCATAGAACATTAAAACTGAATTTCATTAAAACTTTTAAAAGATTACAAGGCTTAAAAAAAGGGTACATTAAAGTAAATAAGACTGGAAAATAAAGCTATTCTACTCCTAAGTTACACTCCTTGATTAAAACTACTCTATACTACTCCTAGTTTTTTTTCTTCAATCTGTGTGCTGTTTTCTTAATAAGACCGTAGATATTTTACTTGTGGTGTTTTCTGTGGAGAGACTTCAAAACCACATCAAGCCCTTCATTCTCTTTGGCTCCAAAAGCCTTTCAATCCTAACCCTTGATTTGCTTGTCTTCTATCTCTGTCCAATCAGGAAGCATATGATTGCCAAGGTGGCAATCCTTTTATCTCTTGAGCCCATGTGATTGTGGGGTTATGGTTTTGGGGGTGTGTGACTTTGATTTGTCGTGGTGCAGGGGATAGGGAAAACGATGGGTGAACAGGGTTTAGGCGGGAAAAAGGTTTTTGGGATACTGGGTATAAGTTTGGGGAATTGGCACATTTGGCCCCTGAAATTGTATAGGGTAATGACATGGTTAGTCCTTAAGGACTAGCAGTGTTAGTCCTTAAGGACTAGCAGTGTTAGTCCTTAAGGACTAACGATGCAAAGGGTAGTAGGGTGTTGGGGCTAACAGCCGTTAAATGGTTTGGGCCTTAGGTTAAGTTTTGGTTTGGGCCGGTTTGTTTATTCAGTGTTTAATAAGAAAAAGAATGGGCTTTTTAATAATGGATTTAAGGCTTATGATAAAGGATAAATGGGCTGACCCGACCCATTTACTTGGATGCGGGTTGGCCCATTTAACATTTCTTCGATATCGGCTCCGTCTTTGACTTTTGACTTTGTCGGGGTTGACTTTGATTTTGATTTTTTTACGCTCTTTCCATTCCGTGCTCGGTTTTGTCCGTTTTGGCTTCGTTTTTGTCCCTTTTTGTTGATATCCGTTTCTTGCACAATATAAGTGAAAACATACAAATTCAATGTATTTTTGGTATGTTTTTTGTCATTTAAGTCCGTTTTTAATGGAAAATGGTATGTGTAATTAAGCACATACCAAAATCCCCATACTAAACTATTGTCGTGTCCTCACGCAATGCCATAAGTAAACACTTTAGAAAACCAAGAATCTTAATCCCCCTCGACTAATTACCTCGAAAAGTAGCTAAGTGTTCATCAAGGGGAATTAAAGAATCGATAGCTTCGAAAAGCCCCCTTTTTACCATTTTTATTATTTACACTAACTACCACTAATATTTTTGTATTTTTCTTTTTCTCAACTAACTAACATGTTTGGACTTTCGTTATTTTTATAACTTTAGGGTCATAAAACAAGAAGCGCCTATACAATAATCTATAGATGTCCAAAAAGGATAAATTCATCGTCCCTAACTTTTCACTTATTCCAAACTAATCCTAAAATGAAATCACTGTTAAATATAAGTTATGATGCTAACAATACTCATATTTGTAACTTGTAAACTTTTCACTCTCGACAATTATTATATATTAGGTGAATGTGCCATTTTAAATTTCAACCATGGATCAACTTTTTACAAAATTTCTATGCTTCACGTTCCACCCGAGAATAATGAGTTTGAAGGCGAGATCATCCTATGTAGCGACTTTCGTCTCGGCACATCCCAACCTTACGACTAAGTGACCAGGCTTTTGACACCCCACAGAGACTAGTATCGAGACTCACGGACCTTCGGTTTCAAAAACTCTTAGGTTTCCCCTTATATACATAGCTTATTTAGAAAAACTTAAAATGAAATAGTCTTAGTTCAAAAGCATATTTAAATTTAAGGAAAAAAAATTTCTCTATATTTATTAAATTACATTTATTGCACTTAGCATTAATATAACTATGATGCAATTGAAATCCTCGACCTTTTAGAAGGCTGAAACATCAGTTGTGAGCCGGCAAGATGCATCAAACTTTTATCAGTCTCGGATTATTATTCTTACTATGGGCTTTCTTTTGAAGACTGCCACATCGGTTGTGAGCCGGCAAAAAGCAGTAAACTTTTATCAGCCCACAGTTTATATTATTACCTTATTCATCATCATTTTTTTAAAGGAAACTTTATACCATGATATATAGAGAAGACTTCTTTTTTGAAAATTTAATTATAAATTTGAACTAAGACAAAAAATGTTATTGATTACATTTCAAAAATTATTGATTTAAGTTTAATTTTCAAAAATAGCAAGTATTATTAGTCCGGTTAGGAGCTTATAGGAGAAAAAGCCACAAATTACACACATGAGCTTTTAAGATTTCCAAATAATCATTGTTTAGCATCCAACTCATAATTAACTCTATCATTTTTCGTTCTTCGCAAAATCCGCGAATGCTTAGTCTAAAAGTTAAGGAACAAGCTAGAGCTCAACACGCTCGATCGAGTCAAAATTTATTCTTATTCTACCCAGCAGGAAAGTCAAAATTATAACAAAACACTTATTTTATTTTTGGAATTTTTTAAAATTTTTCATTTTTTTGTATTTTGGTGGTAAAAACGGGATTACGTGAAAACAGCGACTACATGCATAATCAAATCGATAGATCCCCCCCCCCATACTAGAGTTGAACATTGTCCTCAATGTTTTAAGAAGGGTCTCTACGTAAATCCTAAGCTGTTTATTAAGTGTGCTTTAAAGATAAACGTTAGTCGATAAGATTTGGATATTGGATTCCCAAAATGAAGCTGAAGATGTGAAGCTCGAGTGAACGAAGGACAAAACCGCGAGCACGAGAGGCTTCAAAAATCCGGGCAATCCTGGACATACACAACAAAAACCACAAAACACGAGAAAGGTAGAGGCGAGCCTCCTCACATCACAAAACACTTATTCATTAATACTATTACTAGGATAAGCATGGGTTGCCACCCACGAAGCGCCTTATTTTTGTTAACCGAGTCACAAGCTCGACTCGACCCCGAATTCATTGGTCCATGGGGGAGCAAGTGGAAGATAAAATCTCCATCGGAATTTCATTCAAGTGGTTTGGATAAACATTGAATTTCATGAAAGTTCCACTTCGATGAGATACACTCGGCATAAAAGAATGATAAATGGAGATGTCGGGGTCAAAAATGGTATCTTCATTCCCGTAGGCGAAAAGATAGGGAGGAGCAACGGGATACGTGAGAAAAGGAAGAAAGATCCATACAACATAAGCGAAGAGATGAGATTAATCATCCTCAAATGGTAAATTCACATTTGTCATAGAAGAAACGTTCTCACGAATCCCGAAGTTAACAATACTAGGTAACTCACCGGATCGGGCTTACTCTTAAAATAGAAACATTCAAGATCTGGAAGAGAAATATCAGCATGAATAGTTGTACTGCCACTATTCTTCTCTTCAATATCAAATTTAAAAGTTTCAAGCTCGGGATTTGTTTCAAATTTTTCCAAGAAAGAGTCACCATCCTCAATAGGGATAGGAGACTTGAGCATAAAATCGGAAGATGGAGTTGGATTAGCATTTAATGCTTCGATCTTAGCAATGAGAAGATTGATTTTCGATAACTTTTCACGAAGAATATCATCCTCAATCTCTCCATCTTCCGGGTGAAAATCCTTCACCTCCTCTAAGCTTACGAGCTCAAAATGGGGAGGTGATGCATCGACATAATCGATGTCCTCATAAGAATCGCCATTACTCGAAGAATAATCATTGTTGGAATCGATAACAGTTTCAGAATCATCTTTAAGAGTTTCCGAAGGGCGAGGAAAAGAGTTATCACACATTAAATTTTCAATAAAACGGATATCTCCCTTTGGATCAAGGTCGGCTTTAACAATTCCCGGTGGAATTGGAGCGATAAGAGCGAGTTCACTGGCGAACTCCTGGATAGGGAGGTCAATCTTAGGAGAAGATATCATGTTATCACGATTAAGCACGGATTCAATTGCACTAGATTCGGCAATAAAATGATCATTACCATTTCCCGGTGGAATTGAAATGATATCATTTAACACCTCATCCTTTTTTGGAGAAGAATCATCATAAACGGGCAAATCACATTCACCTTCGGATATACTGTAACATTTCTCAATTTCAGGTCATTTTACGACTCCTATTAAAATGTCACTATTCATTTTGATCCGATATGCGTTTACTTTTAATTTTGCTTTAGAGCTAAATCGCGTAGACTAGAAATAACCATTTAATGTAAACGGCCATCAAAAAAATTAAGGTCCACATCCACCAAGTAATAAATAATTATTAAGAAGATAATTATTAACTTTGCGTGTTTTATTTTTATTGGTCACGTAAAAGGGTTACGTTTCGCAATAAAATACATTTGGACATACCCTAGAAATACCTAGACTTACCTAGACTCAAACCAATACCCACTTTGAAACCTTAAACACAAAAATTAAATCAATTTTGTATATGTGACCCACTAAGGGCCGGTTACACACACAAACACACCTAGAAAATCTCCTAATGATCCTCACAAGTACTTGTACATCTCCTAGTTAATTAATATGTGTCCTTAATGTCTCCACTAACCCATTACACATTGGATAATAACCAATGAACCCTCCCTTGCCCCTTTAGGTCACGGCAACATGCATGTATTAGTACAAATCCTTAAGATTTCTAGTATCTAACCAAATCTTGTACAAATATACTCTAATTAAGACATGTACTTGAGTGGTTTAACAAAACAAGGTGTAGTTAACTAGAAACTTCAAAAACCACCTCCTAAGGCACGATTTTGGTTCGGTTTGGGTTGTTTGTGAAACTAGGAGAGTTAACTAGCTCTTTGGCTATAAATATACACTCACACTTAACACTTAACACTCTTACAACTCACACTCACTCAAACCATAATCATATATACTCTCTTCCCTTAGTTCGAGTTTCAAACCGCAAACAAACACCTCCCTTGATCTCATTCGAACCCACAAACATTCCTAGTTGTCATACAAGTTTATAAAGGAGTTTACACGAGCTAGGGTTGGGCATTTACAAAGTATTGAAGCTTGGGATTTGGTTATTGATCGCGTTTTACACACGTGGATTGCCACATTACTCGCATACCCTTAAACAAGGCGCTAGGACCTTTGTAAGTCACATTCAAACTCATGACAATCGTATTATGCGTATTCTTTTCGTAATGACTAGCTTATGGGTCAAATGTATGTATGTATAGCACACTAGCTTGAGAACACGCATGATAAATGAATTAAGGACGCATGATGCGTATTATGAATACACTTAACAACTGGTGTGGTGGTAAAACTATAAAGGAAACGAGTAACGTGTTTAGTAACAAATAAGGTTTTGAAAACCATCCGTTATGAGAAAAACCATACGTAAACTCTTAAGGAAAAACACGACACAATGGCTTTGGAAGGTATACACGACTTAAACAAATGTTTGCATGGGTAACACGACTAGTGTATAGGGGCTAACAAACGAAATATAATTGCTAAGACTATTTTCGAATCCTATATATGGTTAGAGAAACCAATGGACCTCTCACGATCCAACATGCCACGTTCGGGCCCAACCGGCCCAACGACCTATTAGTGAAGGCTCTCAACTTATAATTAAGCTCCCATGAGCTTATCGAGGGCTTATATGAAACATGAACCCGTAGGAAAGAATCAAATGTTTAAGAAAACTTACGGGCCACAAGCGGGCCCAATAAGGCCGAACAAGCCCAACAGGCCCAACAGTAGGACCCACGAAGTGGTAATAAGCTCTACGAGCTTATTAAGGTGACCTACGAGCTTATTGAAACTTATATAGGCCCTTATACCCTTTAAAAACCAAACGAACCTTAATGGACCTTGGTACTAATTTTCAGTAAATGGTTGTTGGGCCAACGAGCCCAATAAGCTCAAAATAAGCTCATCCGAGCTTATCAATAAGCCAAACAGCTTAAGCAAACTTAAATAAGCTTAACGAATGCATTTGTACTACCCGGACTAACTATAACATTACCAGTAGTAACCATTATGGTACTACCAGTACTAATGACAATATTATTCTACCAGGAGTAACTAATATGCTACCAGTAGTAATGACTATATCTACCAGTAGTAACCATTATAGTACTACCAGTACTAATGACAATATTATTCTACCAGGAGTAACTAATATGCTACCAGTAGTAACTATAAAGACCTAAATTTCATTTTTGTAAACTTAAAGGACTAATTATGTAATTATCAAAACTAAAGGGTTTACAGTGTAAATGTTTATATTTTATAAACCTAGGGACTAAAGTGTAATATCTAGAACATAAGGTATATTTGTGATCAAAAAGGTGATATAATAAAACGCTTTAAAGAATCGGATCCGAATAATTAATAATAATTCGGACATTAAACGAGTTTAATTAACGACTTAATAAATAAGTAATTACTAATAAAGTAAATTCGTTTTTCCTAAGAAGCCATCAACATTACAATTACATCAAACACATACAAACCACCACACAAGTGATAAACAATATATATAAACTAGCAATTATACATCGAGTCTTTAGCTCAAACTTGTAGACTAAACTGTTCCGTAATTACTTAGGTAATTGACTTGTGGTTCATACTGGTTATCTAATATCAATTTCCAGATAGACTATTCACTCAGGTGAGTTCATAGCCCCAATTGTTTACAATTATTTAAATGATTTACATCCTTGGGGGTGAGAACATGCTTTGAGTTTTACAATTTTGATGCAAGTGTACATTTTTAATACAATGATTAAACGTGTTTGCCTAAGTAGCGAAAACCACCTGACACTTTATCTTGAACTGTCAATTACTTGATTGTGATCGCGAATGTTATAGATAGATCTATTTGGGATTGAACAATCCCGTTCGGGTGATTAGCTATCACTGGACAAACGAACGTATACCATGTCGGATTTGGGATGTTTCGGGTTAGAACATCATTCACTGGGCATGTCATTGCAATATATTGCATTCAAACATGTCAAGCTTCAGTGTCATGAGCTTAGGAACGTGAACACAATTTTAAGATGGTTTTGGTATGTGTTGCTAAATCATACACTTGGAAATCTGGTGGCGGTCCTACTATTTGATTACTAACCCGATAAATCTCCAATATTATTTTACGTTTTAAGCATGTTTTTTTAGGTCAATAAGGCACGAGGTGCGAATGATACAGTGGAAGTCAATAATTAAAGAGTCACACTTTAAGATTTGGGGTCCTTATTACATT
Source organism: Tanacetum coccineum (assembly GCA_026074375.1). NCBI lineage: Eukaryota > Viridiplantae > Streptophyta > Magnoliopsida > Asterales > Asteraceae > Tanacetum > Tanacetum coccineum. The sequence continues at coordinate 38,263 of BQNB010033036.1, read as the reverse complement.
TATGGAAAGATTGTTTATAAACCAGAATCTTTTATTAATTGTGAGAAGCAATTTGAAGCCATGGGCTTAATGTAACAAACAAGGTATTTTGTTAATCCAATGTAATCTTTATTTCAAACGCCAAAACGGTTTTAGATAGTCGTTCTCAGAATATTGTGCTTATAGACCATAAATGTAATGCCCCTTGGATATTTCAACATTCGCTGACGATGCTCTAGATTTAGGGTGTTCCAATATACACCATTACCAGTGATCTCACCATTTTTATCATTGGCTGATGACACCACAGACATCGATACACCTGATACACCACCATCACCTACCCATGGTACACCATTCACTGAGACTACCCTTTCTACTCAGAGGTCACCTACAACATTTGGTGTACTTCGACGTCGAGTCATGGTTCTTACACCGGGACATCCTATTCCCCATGATCGACCGTACAGCTACCATCTTAATGGGCCGGTACACATGATGACTGTTATTAAGATGGTGGACCGTTTACCACCAAACCTCTGGCAGTGGAGACATTCAGAACTTGAATAATCTTCTTCGGATCATTTTTCTTCAGATGATTCATCATCGGATTCATCATCGAGTTCATCGTCAAAGACTTTTTTGGATTCTTCTGCGGATGCTTTTTCTGATTCTGCATCCAGTCGTTCATCTTTTGATAATTCATTGCCAACATCACCATCCAGTACGAGATCTAGTCATCGATTATGTCCTTTAGTATAGAGTGTTCATCATTCATCTACTATTTTCAGAGAGAGCCATCTCATGATTCTTCCTTTTGCGAGCCGATCTCGCAAGAGAGTAGAATCACCAGTTGCATTTGTACCATTATCTTACCTAACCCTTAGCATTGGTCTTATGTACGTTATATATATTAACCATCACCTAAGAGATTTAGGAGTCCTAAGACACTACGAGTATAGATTGTTCGGGTAGGATAGATTGAGTCATATGTACCTAAGAGGTTGGATTAAGAGTTTACATTGAGGATGAGATTTCTGAGCCAATCTAGGATCTAGAGGGGCTAATTTAGAGATGGATGTTGATGTTGTGAGGAGCGACCGGGATGCGATTAACCACCGAGATTCAGGCTGAGAATTGACGAGATCTGTTTCGCTTTAAAAATCGATGTTCTAGAGATAGAGGGATTGATGCTAGAGTTATAGTTGATGAAGAAGCTAGCAGTCATCCGCGAACTCACAACCTCAAATAATGTAAAACAAATACAAACATGTATAAATACAACACAAAGAGGATCAGAATCACGCGAGAGCAATGAAACCGGAAGCAGTATAGAGTGTTCCCGGGTCGTTATGTCCCAACGAGGCTAAAAATGGAAAATCGAAAGACACGATAGATGAATTGGTGTTATGAAATCACAAGGAATGATTTGATGCTAAAACTAATAAGCAAATGCACATAAAAATAAGCAAAGAAAATAAGCTGGAACAAAAATAAAAGCTAGAAATGGCAAAACACTTAGAACTTTTACACTAAGACATAAAGAGCTCAAATAAGCTAAGCAGAAAATAAGTTAAACTAACTCTAATTAAGCAAATACAAAAAGTAATTAAGCTAAATCACAAGATAAACCCAACAGTACTAACAACATACTAACAGATTAACTACCATTACTAACTTGGAGTTAGTACTAGCTAGCTTTGAGTAGTAATGGTTTAGCTTAAGGTAGTACTTGCTAAGACTAATCAAAACTCAAAGAAACAAGAAGTAACAAACAAGCTTAAACAAAGTTCAACCTAATCTTAATAAGCATTTAGTATATGAATAAGCAAACTAGAATACAAAACTACAATGCAAAAAGCGAAAAAGCTACAAACTGATACACTATTAGAAAATACATTGAAAAGGAAAATAAGCTAAATAATCTTAACCCCCTAAAGACAGTTAAAAGGAAAATGGTTTAATCGACCAAAAAAGCTAAAGAAATCTTAATAAGTAGAAATAATAAGCTATAAGCTATAAATGAACTCCACCAGTACTAAACAGTTTTCACTTAACATTACCAACTTGGAGTTAGTACTGGTAAGCTTAAAGTTAATACTTTCTCAGTTTAAATGCCCAAAAATGAACTAGCAGTACTAACTAATTGTTAGTACTGTTAGTTCAAAATATACCTTAAAGTTTCCAAAAATCATTTTTATTTCAAACTTATTAAAAACAGATTATCAAATAACAAATTAAAGCACTTAAGAGCAGACTTTAATCAAGAAACATACTGATAAAGCACAATTGAGCAGTTCTACAATCAATAAGAAAAACAAGAAAAAGAGAGACTTACAAAACCCTTGCTCAAAACAGGGTGAATTAATGAATCTACAAGCTCTAGCTTGTATAAAACAAGCTAGTGAGAGTCCATAAGCCCATCCAGAACTGGCTTATCATCCATAACATAAGCTGTGGTATATTTGAGAGTGATATTTGTGATTTTCTCTTAACTACTTAACCCTTTTTTTTATCTTACTTAATGAAAACAGCTTATAAGTAAGCTGTGGTGAGAACTTTTTGAACACAAAACAATATGATTAAGAAACTTAACACTGGTATTGTAAATTGACTTAAAAACTTCAAACTTGCATTAATCTTGAAAGTGTTACAAAGCTGAAAGTAAAAAGCTGTAAATGACTTTGAAATTTAAACTAAGATTAAAAACTGAAAATTAATTAAAAACTAGTTTCTTAGATGCCTCAAAGGCTTACAAAAGGCTCTATTTATAGCCGAAGTCTTGGACTTGCAGCTTGTGCTTCTTTTGGAGAGCAAAAACGAAGTGTGCTTGTTGTGTGAGGGGAATCTCAAGCAAATCCCAGCCTTTGATTTCTTTTGAGCTTCTTTGGAGACAATCTCAGCCATCGAAAATGCTTTGGGAAAGGAGAGGGATTGCCAACATGGCATTTATACAACTGGGGGCGGTTAGTAGGGTGGATGAAATGATTTTGGCTAGGGTGTCGAGTGGTTTTGCAGGGGAGAAGGTATGGGAGGAGATCCAAGTTGTACCTAGGTTTTTAGGGGCGGGAAAGAAGACTTTTTGGGGAAGTAGCAGTTTTGTCCCCTCAATTTGTATAACTTGAATGTAATCTCTACCCGGTTTGCAATTATAGTCCCTCAACTTGGTATCTTTTGTAATACAACTTGAGGTTAGGCAGTTTTAGCCCCTTTATAAAAGAAGTTTCCCAATTGGCTAATCAGCCCCTGTGGTTGTTTTTCCTTTAATAAATAACTTAGGGGTTAGGCATTTTTGACCCAATCAAGTTATATTTTTCTTTGCTTTTTCTTCTTCGGAGTTGACTTGGATATTGATTTGGGCTTCGACTTTCACACACTTTTCCATCCCGTGTTCGTGTATGTGTTTGTCGCTTTTTTGGCTTGGTTTTTCGTCTTTTGTGAGAATCCGGTTTCCCAGCACAACACAATTAGCAAAACAAGCATATTTTTGGCATTTTAAGAGCCATTTTTGGTTATTATAGCTCGTTTTTAAAGGTAAAAGGTATGTGTATTTAAGCACATACCAAAAGACTCGAAAAAGGATTTAAAAATCTTCATCCAAATGATTTTAAAAGATCTGTTCTTACTCAATAATTCAAGAAAAACTCAACCATATCCTAAGACAGACAAGAAATAGTCTCACACAGCAGTAATATTGGATAAAAAACCTGTTGATCATGAATCTTGTGGAGACAACATGCTCGATTGAGAGTTATCAAACAAAGATCAACCTTGAACGTCCAAATTGGGATGCAGTCGACTATTACTTCAAAGAAGATTATACGATAGTCCCTAAGCCAAGAGCCGTTGTCTACAGAGATAGAAATGATCAAAGAAAGTTGATGAGGCTGAATGAACTTCACAAGTTTAGTGATGGGACGTTGACAAGAGTCATGGAAAAGCTGGACCACATGGTTAAAGACTTTCATCTGTACGAGTACAATAAGGGCATGGAAACTAGGAAGTGGTCAGAGGATGACAAGAGAAGAAGCAAAGACTTCATCACTGCAATCGAGAAAAGACTACAGATCAGAAGGATCTATCGAAGTCTAGAAAGCTTTGTTAGAGGAAGAATAAGAGATATTGACTACCGGCTGATCAACAGAACAACGTGACGACATCCTCGTTATAATAAAAAGGTCAATGTTATCTCTTATTATGAAAATTATATCATGTACAGTAGTAAGTAGTTAATCTGTTGATGACTAAGTGTAGGAGTAATTTATATCCCTCAACGATTGAGGGGGAACAGTTTTATGGCTCTTACACGACTTGCGAATTAAAGCCACACTTTCTCCTAAATTTTTAACATAATTAAATATTCCCAATTGATATCCAAAATGTCAAAGGGTTTAAAATTTTTGATAAGGGGAGAAAATGTGATTAAAATATGTGTATAATAAAGAACAGTGATTATTAGGACTCATATACTCCGCCCAAACGTGCTAAACAATTTCGAATACCGAAGCACATTTTGAGGGGGAGCGTTTCTGAAAAATGTCAAAAACAATCGAGGTACTAAACGCTTTGATATTTATATCATAAGTGCCTTAATTGATTTTTCAATTGGTTTTATGGAAAGGAGAACAGTACCAAAGGACCGACCATGCATTTTACTTAATTGAAGTTATAAGGTTGGTAAGGTTAGGTACTATTCCCAATGATCCAGCCATAACCGGAGGGATCTACCCAGGGCAAACCCTAGTTAGTGGTAGAAGTCCTTAGGTATGACATGAAACGGAGTAAAAGTGAATAAGGGAAAAGTGCCGACTGAGATGAGCTAGTACTGGAATAAAACCCAACAAAGGTACTAGACATGAATTCTCGGTAAGCACTGAAGGGGTTAAAGAATAAAAAGAATTGTAAAGATAAAGGTGTAAAAGAAAGAAGCCTCCAATCACTTTAGGCAGAAATACCGGTCAATTACATATGCAGCCAGAATTACTAAGATGATTGCTGACATTGAAGATCGACATCATGGACACAGTGATGGCAATTCAAAACCTCCCTAGCCACACAAAAATCTTTCCAAAAGATTTCTGTTCAATTTCTCAAAGAGACTAAACCGTTATCTATTGACTTTCTCACTCCGAGTTAGTTGATATTGAACAGGTGGCAGTCAGCTCCAGCCTCCGATTACTAGAACTAAAACGCACTATTGAGTCTAGAGCCAAGAGATCGTCAATTAATCTCATTAGGACACATATCCAATTCTCTTGTCTTTCACACACTGTGGAAACAAGTCTATCCTAAGAGTCCTACGCATTATCATCTGTGGATAAGTGCCAGAACACCAAGTGAAACGATGGTTTTTCCACGATAAAGATGGATAAATCCAGCAGAGCCAACATCAAACAATCTCTAGGTATGTGACTTGTTCGATTCTATAAGAATCAATCTTGTTGAACAAACTGGAAAGAAACGATGGTGCAATTCTGTGTTGATCAATCTTGTCCAGTATACGAATTGACGGTTATTGACATCGATTTGACAAACAAACAAACTCTCGCAGTGTTACAAAAGTCTTTCATAAGAAAACACTTAGACTGTCTTATTCAAATCAATTTTCACTTTATTACTAACTGTTTTCATTTACAGGATCATTTAAATATGGAAGATGGAGATGGAATACCTAGTTCCAGTAATGTCAAGTAAAATAACCGCAAGCTAATACACGACCACCCTTGTATGAATGTTTATGAAAGACCTCATAAAGGTGTCAAAGCTTCCGCAAACTCTGATGTCATGTATTCATTCACAAGTGCACAAGATGGCGATCCATTACAAGATGATGTAAGATTATGTTTTGGGCGATGATCCTCAAGAAAGCTCAAGATCACAGTCTAAGACAAGCTTAAGATGAATCAAAAGATCTCTACCCCAAATGTACAAGATATTAAATGTCCACGAGCTAAAGACTGAAGTGATTAAGTTTGGTATTATCAGGGGTGACCTCCCTTAGGGGGAGATTGTTAGATATTAGAAAAAGACTCGGTCACCCCGTGTATTTTACTGTATTATTATAAGCTCGTTGTTTAATAGTTTAATAAGTACGTTTTTTCCGGTTTTAAGTCAGGGGGGGGTACGAATACCCGGTATATTGTAAGTACTATATAAGCCTCTTCCAACTTTGGAAGAGGTAAGCTAGTCATTATTTCCATTCATAGAAAACACTTTCTCTCTCTAAGATATTCTCTCTCAAGTGTTTCTCTCTCTAAGAAACTAGCCAAATCCAAGAATCGACCCCGTGTTATGATATAGGATATACCACACTATTTTAGTGTAATGTTGTTTTAATTTAATGTTTTAAATAAAGTATTGTATTTTAAATTCCGTTATTATATTTTCAAATTTTGAATTCCAACGACTAGTTTTTCGTTATAAATACCCCCACCATCTCCTCATTATATCACACAACTTCTTATCCAACTATCCAGATGGATTCCAATTTCACTAACGAAAATGATCCATGGGAATACAGTCTTGATATAAGACTAATATTCTCCTCCATTTAACACCGTTCTGCGTACCGTCTATAGCGCACATGTTTGGAACCATCTCCATACACCCCAATTCCAGTTACCATAATACCCGGTTCCCTCGGTGTTGTACAGCTCTCTAATTGCATATGTGTTTTGAACCATCTCCTCAACCTCAAACCCAGTTAGGATAAATAAAAAAAAACCCCCTTCCTGCGGTCTTGTTCAGCGAGCCACGCTGCTTAAAAAAATTATTTATCTTGATCCGTATGGGGCTATTAATTTCGACACAAGAATATATACAGAAAGTTATATGAGGAATAGGGTGAGGATCTGATTTAACATTGGGGCGCGAGTTAGCGCACAAACTATGTTAATGCTTTTGGTTGCAACTGTAACTTGATGTTTTGGGAGACATCGACAACTTTTTAAAAAGGAAAAACATGAACAGTTGTTGCAATAGTGAGCTTGTTCTCCAATGCCTCTTGTGAGGATTTAAATATGACTCTGAAAGATCTTCGGTAACAGTACCTGGAACAATACACTACAAAGTCCTTGATTGTAAGTAGTTATGAAAAGGATATTACAGTAGGAGCTGCTATGATACTTGTCAATGTCTCAGTTTTTACTCCTAAACCATCAAAGCATTACCTAAACATTACAAAAAGAAATATGGTTGAGGTTTTCCGTAAGGATACGATTTCATTAGCTTAACATTATTGTTATTCACTCCCGTAATATAATTTTCATTGCGATGTAATTTTCAATTTTCATAATGTATTTTCATTCCGTAATGTAATTTTCAAATTAGAAAATCAAACAACTACTATTCCCAACCCCAAAAAAAATACTATTTCGAACTATATGTTTTAAAAACGTATACTTTGTTGTATTTTTTAAAATTCCGTCAATTTCATGTTTTTTATATTTCGTAAATTTTTTTCGTCTTTTTCTTCCGTGATTTTTATTTCCGTATTTTAATTGTAAAAATGTTTTATTATTAATGTAATGTTTTTTTTTTTTAAAATTGTTCGGTGTCCTCTGCGGTCACCACTACATGTGTTTGGTCACTGTGTGGTCTAAGAGAGAGAAAGCAGAGTTGACGCTGACGTGGCGGTGTCCTCTGCGGTCACCACTACATTCAGTCTAGCATAAAACTACAATTTAGGAAACAAATTGAATAATAACAAATCTTCTTGTGAAAGTAAGAATCAGTCAAAATGATTTTAATCGTTGATTTTAATTTAGGAAGCTATTATGAAAAGGAATGATAGAGTGAGTTAAAGAAATTAATATGGTGATTGAGTTTTACTGGGATCAAATTGTCAAATGAGGGATAATTATGGTTCAGTTATAAGTGAAGTGTGTCGTTTGTATAATGCCATACAAAGTTTTGAAGTATAGTTGAATCTTGAAAACTTTGTTCTAATACACGTGACATTCACATTTTTCATTTCCGTTTAATACACCTTTTTTGTATATTTTGCTTTTCCAAAATTTAATATCAAAACGGGAAAATGTAATCGTAAATGTTTTTCGAGTCATGTCATATAATGATTGTAATTATAAAAAGTGTTTTTAAACATAAGATGTTTAATGTTAATTAATTGTTGTAACAGTAATCAGTACAATCGAATGATCAATTTTCGCGTTCATTGTATGAAAAAGCCAAGACATTGGTTTGGCTTGCGGGTTTGACAAATGCGTAGAAGAAAGGAATCTGGTATTATTGATTTATAGCTTGTTTGGTTTGTACCATATATTATATTAATTGTACTTTGGAGTGATAAGGTATTTTAATAATAACATTAATTATAACATTAAATAGTTGTATACATAGTATTAAAACTTGTATTACTTAATAAGTTTTGTCCATCTAAGGATTGTACCATAAGCTTTATGATATGTATTACTTAAAATCAAGTTGCATTTACGGATTGTACCATAAGCTTAATAAGCTGTATTACTTAAATTTTTTTGTTCATTAATAATGAGAGAGGTGTTTTAGTTTTAAAAGTAGTATAGATTAAACCGAACAACCCAAATTAAATAATTATGCTAGGAAAAAAACAGTATTAAGTTACTACTAGTAAAAAATGGTTAGTCATGCAAGCCAAAACTCACTCCTCTATCAAGCCCAAGCCCAAGCAAAATCCAAAGCCTAAAGCTCTTACAATTCGTAGTCAGGAAATCGCCAAGAAAGCCTATAAATAGAATACATATTCGTGCATGCCAACTTATATTCATCGTCAACTTCGAATCCTAAACCATGAAGCGTTCGATAGATGACGTCAGCAACACTATGTTTCATGCTAATAAAAAACCTGCATTGAGATCAGACCTTACCCCTCGTGAACAACGTCATTATAAGACGGATAGAATACGTGAAGAAGAGAATAAGGATAGGGAGCCTACCCCTCGTGAACAACGTCTTATTAGGAGGGATAGAGTACGTGAAGAAGAGAATAAGGTTAGAGAGAAAGATAGGAGAATCGATCAGAAACAAGCCAAGAAGCGAGAACGCCAAGAGGAAGTTGAGTCGGTTAAGATTCCTAGGCCTATGAGGAGTAGGGTTGAAAGTAAGTTGAGTAACGAGCTTTTGAAAGCGACGCATTCGACTATTCAGATGGCTGCTATTCCGCTTGTGTTGCAACATCGCGATGTGATCGGTGTTGCCGAGACTGGTTCAGGAAAAGCTGCTGCGTTTATTTCTCGTAAGCCAAAGATGCGGGTGATTATACCAATTGAGTGAAAAGTTTCGGTTTTCGTTTGATTGGGCCACCCTCTAAATTTAGGTTTCTCATAGTCAGTTTTAGTTGCAGTTATATTTGTTAGATGATAGGTTAAGGCCGACGGCTAATTAAGCGCTTAGGATCCTTAAGGTTTAGCGTTTATGCATGTTAGCTTATTCTCAAAGCTATATATGTTTTATTATAGATAGATATGCCATCGTATGTAATTGACAATGCATTCAATCAATATTAACCTCTATTCTTTTACAATATTACAGCTAGAAGTTTGTTTATCCAAACATTAAAACTGATTAGTGTGACTTGAATTCACAATAGTCAGATATAACCAAGTAATAAAAGCAAATACAAACACCAGTTCTGCAACCTTATTGTTACAGCTAATCATCTTATCCAAACACCTCCAAAACTTGTCCTTTTAATGCAGACTACTTATGAAAACTTCCGATGCCGGTATGAAAGAAGGAAGAATCCCTTCAAGTACCATGGATGTGTTCTCAATTTCAAAGAAGCCATTTTCCGCAAAACACCCATGCAGTTTAGCCTAAACTTTTCTAAGAAAAGCTATGAATTACCTAGACTTCTGCAAAACACACTCACCAACCATATTGGGTTCACCATTGCAACAACACAAACCAAGAATCGACCCACACTGATCCTCCAGATAACCGCATACCCATCGAACTGATCCATCAATATGGATTGAAACAAAGAATTACTCATACCACAAATGGCAGCATACCCGAAAACGATTAAAAGAGTAGCCCAACTCCTTCCCTAACTTTTATTGATGGCAGTGAGACCATACACAGGCTCAATGATGGAAATTGCATTAGCCACTAAACAGATGGAAGTCAAGCAGGCGAATACAATAAGGATCATCCAAATACCTAAACACAACAATTACAGTGGAAAGTATTTTCTTTTTAATTGCATGGACGAAAATAGTAATACATCCAGAAAACTGTTGGAATTACTTTGACCATATATAATCAAAACTGATTATTACCAACTAGAAACCGCACTTATCAGTTAATAACTTCCGAAACGCGATACCAAATACCCTGTTATGTTGGTTTTCTTCAGGTTAGAAATAGTGGCAATTGCTTATTATGCTGCTATGTTTTGTTGCACAGACTTGCCTTAAAGGGCAGATTAATATTTGGTCCAGATGCAAGGTCACTTTACCTTACAATCGGCCTCATTACAGTTCCAGTAATCTTATTTTGCTCTCTTGTTAAGTCTTGTGAATTTCTTCCCCGATAAGACAGGCCATCTTTTACTAGCTTTTCCTGCTTTCTTCACTTTTCTAGTGAGTTTTTATTTCTAACTTTTTTATATGATTTTTTGTTTACGATATCCTTCCTTTCGATCATTAACATGCTGCAGACAGCAGCTTTATATAGAAATAATGCCTTGATGTAGTTGATAAAAAAGATTCTTTCATGTCAGCCCAACCTGATCGACTCCTTGCGACCCGCACTCAAAATTGACCCGTTTTGACCCTTACTTAACCCGCTTGACCGTACATATTGCTACCAAATAACACACATCCAGACTCCCACTAAAGCAGCTTTAAGTCCATGGGTACACTTATAGCCCAACTTCATTGTTGGCTTAAGATGAATGAAAAAGGTTTTGATCTTTATTACATATAACAGATTGTTTTCCTTGTCTTCCTTGTTGCGGCAAGTGATCCTGGCATTATTCCCAGAACTCAACCATCTTCAGATGTAGATGATGATTGGGATGCCACTAGCTTGTCTAGCGATTGGGCTCAAAGTGGTAAATATCTAGCTCCTACAAAAAGTGTTAATGTTAATGGAACGATGGTTAGGGTCAAATTTTGTCAAACTTGCATGCTTTATCGTCCACCAAGATGCTCACACTGCTCCGTTTGCAATAACTGTGTTGATCGCTTTGATCATCATTGCCCATGGGTTGGACAATGTATCGGTAAGGTATGATCCTTTGTACTACTATTCAATTTCCTCTTATGCATGACAGTTAAGGTATGATCCTTTGTACTACTATTCAATTTCCTCTTTGCCTGATGTGGCTCATGTTATAAACTATGATATGCCTGGGAATATTGAACAGTATGCTCATCGTATAGGACGTACAGGGCGTGCAGGGAAGACAGGAACAGCAACTACTTTCTTGACTCTTGATGAAACTAATGTGTTTTATGATCTCAAGCAGATGCTTATGTAGAGCAATAGTCCGGTGCCTCTTGAACTTGCTAGACATGAAGCTTCCAAGTTTAAGCCTGGATCAATTCCAGATAGGCCACCCAGACCAAACCAAAAAGGTTTTGCACATTGAGTTCCGTCACATTAAAATTCAAATGTTGGGGTCATTTGTGTTGCGTATATGTCTGATTTTGCTAATGTTATAGCAGGAGTCGAGGATTTCACAGATTGTACAAAGTTATCTGAACATTATCATTGTTGGTTATTTAATAGGTTTGTGTCTTCCTTTTGCATTTTGATCTTTTGTTACTGTAGATTTTTAGTTTCGTCTAACTATTCTTATCTTCAATTATTTGTTTTTTTATTTGATATAAATCAGTGGCGAAATCAGGAAGATGACCCATATGTGGCTCTTATCTACCTGCAGTTACCCGTCACTTTAAAGTGGATGACAATAGACGTTTTGCAAATCCCAGGAAATTATGAGGTTGTCATAATTCATGCTTTAAGCGTAATTCTATGCTGAATAGTATGTTAGACGGTTCTTTTAAAACAAGTAATAAACTTGAAGTCTGTTAATGGTAGTTGGGCAGCAACAGTAGCTATAGAGGAATATAACTTACAGTTGACTGATTCGTTGATCTGCTTGCTGCTACTTCGTTACTTAGGACTTGTGTGTGAAAGTTCAGCTAATTCTGGAAAACTTTTCCAGTCTATGGGAAGCCTTAATGAAGTCACCTGTATCCGGCATGCTTATAACATACACTCTTACAGTTCAATGGTTCGTCAGTGTCCTAGTGCAATTCAGCGTATTTATTTGTCACCAAATCAGGTACCCTTTTCATCGCACATCAATAAACATACGCTAGCTTACCATTAAAGTGTTGAATATTCACTGGTAATAATCTAAAATTATATATTATATATTCATATGTTTTAGAGTGAAGATATTAATAACAAAAAGAAGAAAAGAGAGATGGTTGTTTTATGAGATCGAAGGGTTTGTTTAAGATTGCTTATTTAAATTGCTTATCTGCTTAAAAAATAAGAAGGTACCAGTACGAGGAATCATATAAGCACAATAACATGGAAAGTTCGAAAGTTGCTTACTTTACATCAATCTATAAATGTTGGAAACTAACAGATAATAAAAACTTGCTGTACAGATAACGCATTTATCTTTCTAGTCACATAAACTAAATTCAATAAGAGAAAGTTGATGTTATAAGAACTTGATCTTGACACCTTGCAACATAGCACCATCATTGTTATGAATGGATAATAATGCTGGACTGATCAAGCAATAGTAGTGGTTCCGTGTACGACCTCGCACAGAACATAGCACACTTTCCATTAATCCCAACACTATTAATACGTCCTGACGAGTGTTCATAAACTTCAATTTCAGACTCCACTATTATCATCCTCCAATTCCAACACAACTTCACCATTCTTCCTAAACCTCAATACGCTATTATGCACCAACCTACCCTCAACCAGGGACTGGGGGGGGAGGGGGGGGGGGGGGGGGGGAGGGGGACTAAATGATGCCGTGTGTGGTCGAATGGCCACATCCCAATCTTGAGTCACAAAGTGTAATTTTTTTTCTTCAAAAAGTGTCGTTTATTTTGTATGTGCAACCCAAATATTGGTGCTATTTTATCTACAGTACAATTGTAACTCGGCTAAAAAACATTTATGGTGCGAATATTATTATAGAAAACAATTGTGCAACACCCTCCCAAAAATCATAGGTCAATGCCCTCAACCTTTACGGTGTATATCTTCGTAAACGTTTTATTCTAATCGTCTTTCCTCATCCACACACCACAAACACATCTCACCCTCATCGTTATACTCAAGCAAAACAAGCGACTCATTCACGTTCGCCACCAACAAATGATGTGTATATACTAGTCTCTCCGGAAGACACACTTCACCAAACTTGTCATTTTTCAAATCAAACGAAATAATAAAATTAGACCTAAATCAGATAAGCACAATAACATGGTAAGTTCAAAAGTTGCTTACTTTATATCAGCTATGCTTTTTTTAATGGATATGGTAACATGGGCGGAGGGGTGGTCAACTAGTAGCATTCCTACAGGGCCCAGATGGAACATGTAAACACATTTTAGATAAACTTCATTCACATGACTTGGGATTAAGCTTATACAAATCACAAATTGATGATACATAAACTTGTCTTCAGTAGGTCTTCTACAGTGATGCATATAATTCCAAATTTAGTGAGATTGCACCCTTGACATTTTTAGACCATTTACGGTAGTTGTTAATATATCAAACTGTAAAGAGAACATGCAAAGCTGGACTCTCGTAATCCAGCTTAGTCAGCAATTGTACAGAGCAGCATTGAATAAACATGTAGCCTGGCAATACAAAGCAGTGGATTGCTTCGCGTAGCAGGGCCATTTTCGCTACCATCAAGTGCTGATTTGCAGCTGCTACTTACAGAAGGTCAACTATACTAGTTGTTATCTGTAGTCCGTGTAATACAAGGCAGACTCTTAATATGACTGTGCAGTAGGGCAATATATTCGGTGCATTACAACTTAACTTATGCATAGCGAGAGTTTGCTTATCCAAATCACTAAATACATCTTGCTGACTGTCAAAAATTCATTTGTGCTTGTTGCTCACAAATGATAATAAAGTCATCATCAGTAGTCATTAATGTTGGAAACTAACATATAACAAAAACTTGCTGTATAGATAACGCATCTATCTTTCTAGTAACATAAACTAAGTTCAATAATAAAAACTTAATGTTATAAGAACTTGATCTCGACACCTTGCAATATAGCACCATCATTGTTATGAATGGATGATAGTGTTTGCCTCATCAAGCAATAGTAGTGTTTCCATGTACGACATCACGCAGAACGAGGCACACTCTCCAATAATCCCAACACTATTAATACGTCCCGACGAGGGTTCATAAGCTTCAATTTCAGACTCTTCATTATAATAATCCCTCTTCCAATACAACTTCACCATTCTTCCTTAACCCCAACACACCATAATACAGTGACCTACCCTCATCCTTTACGGTATATATCTTTGTAAACGGTTTATTCTCACCATCTTTCCTCATCCACAAACCAGTCTCATCCTCATCGTTATAGTCAAGCAAAGCAAGCGACTCATTCAGGTTCGCCACCAACCAAAGATGTGTATATACTAATCTCTCCGGAAGACAGACTTCACCAAACTTGTCACTCTTTAAATCAAGCGAAATAATAAAATTAGACCTAACTCCATTAATCAATTCGATATGATCATAAGCACGCCAATATATACATCTATAGAAACCTGATTCCACGCCAAATGACACGATTTGAAAGGCGCATCCATAGATACAGTTTCCCAAACACGTCTACTTAATGTAAAAACCTCAACCACCCACATACTAGGTATAAATATGTTCTATTGTCGGGTCGGGTTGTTTTCGGTTCAATACGCTCGGCCCTATTCTAACTAAGTATAAACTGTATATATGCGCAGCCCTATTGTCGTGTCGGGTCGGTTTTCGGTTCACTACGCTCAGCCCTATTCATCTCTATTCCTATTTACAGCTCTATCTCCATCAACAGTTACTTTTGTCAAATATACTCATAGCACGACTACTCAATTAAGTTCCTTTTTTTTTAACGTCAACTAACCATATAATAATGTTTACACGACAATCACGTCTTAAATAGAACTTGAACTCACAACTATTTGGTTATGAGCTTCTCACATAATAAAATGTACCATTAGAACCCAAGCCATTTGATGACGGGTTTAGGCCATGCAACAGAGATGTACTTTCTTAAATGTATTGTCATACTACGCGTACCTAAAATAAAAGATTACTCATGTGGTACGTTACCTTTCATTTTTTTACCAATATGGTACATGGGTGACGGGTAAACCGGCTAAAATTTGACTTATGAGCAAAAACGGTCCTTAATTATTTGTTTCTTTCGCAAAATAGGTCCCTTGTGATTTTGTATTTTGCAAAATAGGTTCTTTGCTATTTTTTGCATAATAAGCCCTTGTACAATTTTAGTCCATGTTGTAAAACTCTATTTACGAAATTGGTCATTTGTTCATGATGTACAAATTTTGGTCATTATATGAATTATTTATACAAAATTAGTCCTTCTACAATTTTTTAACACTTAAGCATTCAATTTAAGAGTGAAAAACGATTAAGGATAACATTCTCATGCTATTTAAAAAACGCACAAGGACCATTTTGCAAATATGCTATTAAAAAAAATATTATGCTACTTGAAAAACAATAATAAAAAGGGCCAAAAGTGCAACAACAAAAAATGACACACGGACCATTTTTTCAAACCAGAAAAGTTTTATGTGTCTAAATTAAAAAACAATCCACTTTATCTTAACCATCCATTTTATTTTCATCTAATGGTTTAGATTAAATTCCTCTTTTTAATTTAAATAAAACCCACCCTTTTTATTTCATCTATTTTTTTTCAAATTAAATATCTCACAAACCGTTAATCGGTACGCAAAACGAAACAACATCGCGAGTAGAATTAAATCATCATTCTAAAGAGGCAACTTCTATATACTTTCGACGAACTTTTTTTCGATTATTTTTTTCAGTCACGTTGATTTAAAACGGATTACACCCTTTATAAATATATACTTATAAATATAAATAAATATAAATACATAATAAGGATCAAAATCCACCAAATCAATGAAACCGGAAGTAGTATATGATGTTCCCGGGTCGTAGTCCCAACAAGGAGTGAATTGGAATGTCGAGAGTCGGTTTGATATTTGATGTTTGAATGGAAAATATTTGGATTGGATTTCTAAATCTACGGGAAAAATAATGCAATCTATACTAGAAGTGAGAAAGGCACACAAAATTATACTAAAAACGTAAACGGAAATCTAAAAACGACACTTAAAAAAAACCTAATTTCTAAAAAATTACCCTAAAATGATTTTTTTACTTTTAATAGACTCTAATTAACTAAAAAGTAAGATTAAAGAAAACTAGAACGAAAACGGAGTTGATTTGAGCTTTAAAACACAAAAAACGTGAACGGGAACGAATCTCGTTCTTTAAAAAACGAAATTTTGCAAAAATGACCCTACGAAAGCAAAATTAATTTTCCTAGAATCAAAATGATAAAATAAAATTTTCTAAAAAAGAATTATATTTTTTTGATTTTTTTATAATTTATTATGAATTAAAAACGATTTTAATGAAAATTAATTATTAAAAATACTAAACTAAATTAATAAAATCTGAAAAAATTAAGAAAAATAATTTAAACTGTTTTAAACCTAGGAAAAATAAGAAAGTTAAAAAAGCTATTCGAAAAAGCAGTTAAAATAAGCTAAAACAGCTTATGGCTTATTGGGCTATAAAGCCCTTATATAATTAATTGTGCAAAACACTACCGGATGAGCTATTGTAGCACACCGGTAGTGAGTATGTGTTATAAACGTTGGTCGATGGGGTTGAGGTCCCAAGTTCGAGCCTTGCTCACTTGGGGCTTCCCCTAATCCTAACGTTTTTGTTTTTCATTTTTTTTACAACTTTTTAGATAAGCTGAAAATAAGAAACTTTAAAAAAGACAAAAAAATTATAACTAACAAATAAGCACAAAATAAGCAGAAAAAGCTTGACAAAAATGCTTAATTTACTCTAAGTAAAATAAAAAACTAACTGTTTGGCTTTCTTTTAAACAAATAGCAACTGAAAATGGAAAATAAGCTAAAACAAGCAATAAGCTATACCTAAAAAGCAAAAGAGACATAAAAAAAAAAAAAAAATAAGCAATGACAATAGCTAAATAACAGAAAAGCTAGGAAATGGTTAAAAACACTTAAAATCGTACACTAAGAAGCAAATAAGCACAAAATAAAGCTTAGACGAAAACCAAATAAGCTATAACAGGCTTAGACTAACCTAATAAAGTTAACTAACTCTAAATAAGCTAAATGCAATAAGCAAATATAAGCTAAAATAATGCCAAAATTGCTATTGGCCAAAAAAACTGTCAATCAAAAAGCCACAAGGACTCATTGGGCTAATTCTTTAAGCCATTAGAGTGAATCTTTTGGCTTAAGGCTTATAAGAGCTTATAGAGTGGCTTATAGGGTATCTAAAAATGCAAAGAAGTTAAAGTTTGAAACAAATATAAGCATAGAAAATGTCTTGTGAAATTGGCTGTCTGCACCAGGACAACTCTTTGGAAGGCCAAAGTGTCAATGAGCAGGCTTGCAAATAAGCTTAAGAATGAGCTCTAAAATGAAAAGAAAGTTAAAACAGATTAGCTTGTGCACAAATTTTTAAGGTCTAAAAACAAGTTAAACAATCTGATAATTGGGATTGAAGAATGGTCAGTCTTAAGCTAAAAGACTATAAAAGAAAATTTAACAGACTTAAATGAAACACAAGAACACTAAAAGGAAGTTTTGCTACTGCATTCAGACACTTAAAAAGACACAAAAATGACTCTTAAAGGATGTTTTAAAAAGAATTAATCAATAAGACTTATGAAACTGTTTTGTCATAACAGTTTTTAAGATCTTTTTAGAAAAACTAGAAAACAATGTTAAAGATTTAAAAACAGATTAAAATCAACTTAAACATGATTGTTAAAGAAAGCAATGGTGACCCAAAGGTTTTTTAACAAAACTTACCCACTTTTATATCTTGTGCCAAACACCCCTTTAAGATTGAAGTATCAAAATTTTAAACTGAAAGAGTCTTTTAAGCTGAGATTTCTAAAGACAGATAAACATATTAAGTATAAATAAGCAAACTTAAACAGAAAATAAGCACTAAGATAAGTACAAAAGAAATAAGATGTTTGAGGGTCAATATAACGGCAGTTTGCAATAAAGACTTAAAAAAGCACTTAACAAGCAAACAACAAACAAAAACAACTAAAATAAGTAAGATTAGCACTAATAAGCTGAAAATAAGCTAAGCTACAGTAAACATAAGCAAAAATTTAAAAAGAGGGTGTACTTTATCCCTTACTCAAATAGGGATTAATACAACCTAAATAAGCTCTCCTAAAAGCTCTAACCTACCCAGCTTATTGAATAAGCAGCTATAAAATAACCCATAAGCTCTTCCTTTTTAAGCTTATCTTCCAAAGGCTTAAAAATCCAAATTCTTGATTCCAAATACACATGAAACTCACAGGAGCTAGTACATGAACTTATATGAGCAAAACAGTTTCTATAAGCTTATAAGAGCTTATGGGAATGGCTTGTGAACATAAATTAGCATTTATATATAAAACTTTTAAGGAGACAGAATTTGCAAAGACTTAAACACTGAAATTTTTATTAACTTGAAATAAGGTTACAAAGACTTTTAAAAGTAAATTGACTGAACATAAAAACATTAAAATTAAAATTAAGCTACTCCTACTTAACTACTCTCTGGTGATGGCTTACAAAGAACTATATATATAATCGACTAAGTCTTGAGCATCTTTGGTCTTTTGTCCTCTTCTTCATGTGTTTCTTCAGAGAGGGAAAACACAATGTGTTTTTGTTGTGTGAGTGAGACCCTAACATTACATCTCAGCCCTCAAATCTCCTTGGAGCCCAATCCGAGTAATCTCAACCTTTGATTTCCTTGGCCAATAGTTATTTAAGGGATTGCCAAGGTGGACAATGTCCCATGTGGGGGTGGGGAAGGGTGGTATTATGGGTTTTTGGCTGGTTGTGAACAGTGGTCGAGGAGGGGTAGGAGACAATGAACAGTACTTGGGTACTGTTCATTAGTGGGAAAAATGGTTTATAAAAGTGACAGGGGTGAAGGTTTGGGTACTTGGTAACTTTAGTCCCTCATGTTATATAGATATATTACATTGAAAGTCCTTGTGGGTTGATTCTTTGAGGAGTTGGCAGAAAAGGCCCCTCATCTTGTATATATGTATTGCAAACATGGTCCCTTGTTATATAACTTTAGGGGTTTGGCAGAAATGGCCCCCTAAAGTTATATATGGCATGATTACAACTTCAGTCCTTGTAGTTTTTATCCTTGTTATACAACTTTAGGATTTGGCAAATTTGGTCCCTAAAGTTGTATTTTCTTTGACTTGATGACTTCTTGGCTTTGACTTTGTCGGGGTTGACTTTGACTTTGATTAACTTTGTCTTTTCCATGCTTTTCCATTCCGTGCTTGGTTTTGTCCGTTTTTGCTTGATTTTTCGTCCTTTTGTCGGATATCCGTTTCCTGCACAAAATAAGTGAAAACATACAAATACAATGTATTTTTGGTACGTTTTGGGTCATTTAAGTCCGATTTTAATGGTGAAAGGTATGTGTAATTAAACGCATACCAAAATCCCCCATACTAAGACATTGCCGTGTCCTCACGCAATGCTATGAAGTAAGCACTTAGAAAACTAAGAATCTCGATCCCCTCGACTAATAACCTCGAAAAGTAGCTAAGTGTTCATCGAGGGAAATTTAAGAATCAATAGCTTCAACAAGCCCCGTTTTTACCATTTTTAAATATATACACTTATTCCTACACATATTTTGTATTTTTTTAAATCTTTTTCTCATTTTTTTGTATTAACTTATTTGACTTTCGTTATTCGGGATTATAGAACAAGATGCATTTCGATCCGAGAATGCCCCAAAAAGGATAAATTCATCGTCCCTGACTTTTCACTTATTCCAAACCAAGCTTAAAATGAAATCACCGCTAACTATGAGTTAAGATGCTAACACTACTCATACATGCAACTTGTGAACTTTTCACTCCCGACAATTATTATATCTTAGGTGTATGTGCTATTTTGAATTTCAACCATGGATCAACGTTTTGCAACATTCTATGTTTCACGTTCCACCTGAGAATAATGAGTTTGAAGGCGAGATCATCCCATGTAGCGACTTTCGTCTCGGCACATCCCAACCTTGCGGTTAAGTGACCAGGCTTTTGACACCCCACAGAGACTAGTATCGGGACTCACGGACCTTTGGTTTTAAAAACTCTTACGTTTCTTGTATACACATAGCTTATAAAATAAAATAGACAAAGTTCAAAAGCATATTTGAATTTAACAAAAAGAGATCTTACCTTTATTAAGTCACACTTAAATATTAAACATTGATGCAATTGTAACCCTCGACCTTTTAGAAGGCCGCAACATCGGTTGTGAGCCGACAAGATGCAGCAAACTTTTATCAGCCCACAGTTCATATTTATTATATATTTTTTCATTTTTCATCATCATTCATTTTTTTATTATTATTATATAGAAAAGATTTCTTTTTGAAAAATTCAAGTATAAATTTGAACTAAGGCTAAAGTTTTTGCTATATACTATATAAAAAATATTAATTTAAGTTTAATCTCCAAAAGTAGCACGTATATTAATCAGGTTAAGAGCTTATGGGAGAAAAAGCCACAAATTACATACATGAGCTCTTAAGATTTCCAAATAATCCTTGTTTAGCATCCAACTCATACTTAACTCTATCATTTTTCGTTCTTCGCGAATATTCGCGAACGCTTAGTCTAAATGTTAAGGAACAAGCTAGAGCTCAACACGTTCGATCGAGTCAAAATTTACTCTTATTCTACCCAACAGTAAAGTCAAAATTGTGATAAAACACTTATTTTATTTTTGAAAATTTTTAATTTTTTTTTCATTTTGGTGGTAAAAATGGGATTACGTGAAAACAACGGCTGCATGCATAATCAAATCG
Source organism: Tanacetum coccineum (assembly GCA_026074375.1). NCBI lineage: Eukaryota > Viridiplantae > Streptophyta > Magnoliopsida > Asterales > Asteraceae > Tanacetum > Tanacetum coccineum. The sequence continues at coordinate 17,082 of BQNB010033036.1, read as the reverse complement.
AAGATCCCCCCATACTAAGACTAAACATTGTCCTCAATGTTTTACGAAGGGTCTCTACGTAAATCCTAAGCCGTTTATTAAGTATGCTTAAAGATAAACGTTAGTCGATAAGATTTGGATATCAGATTCCCAAAATGAAGCTGAGGATTTGAAGCTCTTGTGATCGAAGGACAAAAACCGCGAGCACGAGAGGCTTCAAAAATCCGGGACATCCTGGACATACAACACACAAAACACAAAACACGAGATAGGAAAGAGGCAAGCTTCTCTCAACAAAAAACTATATTCATTAATGTAAACTAAGGATAAGCAATGGGGTGCTCCCAGCAAAAGCGCTTGTTTTAGGTCACTTGAGCTTGACCCAATCCCCATATTTACAATTGTCCTTGGGGAAGGTTTGGAGTTCAGGGATTATCCATAGCAGGGAATCCCATCCATAATAGTGCTTCAGACGGTTTGACAATTTACTTTGAAGTTTGGCCCGGAGTTTTGGGATAACTCAGACGGTGCCATACGGAAAAAACTTGAACAATGGTGTAAATGGTCCTGCCAGCGGGGATTTCAACTTGCCGTGAAATAATTTCATAGCTTGAGTTAAAGAGGAGGACTTGATAACCGCGTTGAAAAAACGCGTTTTTGATCTTTGCGTCAGGATCTCTATTGGTTTTTTCTTTGTAAATCCAAAGAATTTTCATAGGCTTGATCACGCAGTTCATTTATTCATTGAGTTGAACTTTGCGTTGATTCCCTGCGGTCTTGAGATCAAAAGTTTGCACTGCTTAAGGGCAAGAGTAGCTTTGTGCTCCAATCAACCGGCAGATGAAATGCCTTTCCTATACAAGCCTTTACTGGAGTAGCTAACTCGATGGGTGTTTAGTACGCTGTACGAAAGGTCACGCAGAGAGCTGTTATCCAGTTTGTCAGACCAAGAGGTACGATTTTCGCCCACGTTCCTCTTCAAGAATTCTTTTTAGCCTCGATTCGATACCTCAACCTGCCCACTTGTTTTTGGGTGATACCGCGGTGGAGGAACGATGAGTGACTCATATTTAAGCATGACCTTTGCAAACTTGGTTCATTGCAAAAATTTGTTCCACGATCACTGATACATGGCTCGTAGGGGCACCGAATCTTGGCGAAAGAGAGATTTGAGAAATTTGTAAACTTACTTCGTGGCATGTTTGTGGGAATGAACATTTGCTTAAAAACATTTTTTGGAAAGGTTATCGACAGCCACCAGTATGTATTTGTTTTCTTTTGATGATGGGGACACCGGTCCCATGTAGTCGATGACCCTAAAAGAAATATTTCTCCAAATTGGGATGGAATTTTTGTGGGTTTCTCAATCCTTTTTTGAAATTTTTCCCTGATGTTGGGGAAGAGTCGTATTTTTAACCAACTCGTGTGCATCTTTGTAAAATTGTAGAGGCCAAAAGAATCTGTATCAATGTCCTTTTTTGGCGGTGAGATTTGCACCATTGATGTCCCCCGGTGGGTCCATTGTGGTAATGCTTCGAGAATGTCAAGTGCTTCTTTGCAGTCGCACCACTCCGCCGGATCACTTGATCCGTACTAGATTTTGAATAAGTAAGGGGCCATCAAAGAAGTTAGTGTTTGACATCTTTGAACAACTTGTTTTTCTGTTGGGATGACATTCCTTGACAATGAAATTCCACGCATGGTAAGTTTTCAAAATCTGCACAACCATGGGGTATTATCAAGCACGAAGAAGAACCAATCCAAGAGTTTAGAGGGGAATGTTTCCGTGATTTCCTTATTCTTGAGTTTATCTTGATGAGGGTTCTCAAGTTTGGTAGGATTGATCGGCGGTTCGATTTTTGACATCCTTTTTTGTCTCGGTGATAACATCGAAATCTTGGAGCAAAAGTGATCAACCGCATCTGTCTTGGCTTAGCATCATTTTTAGCGAAGAGATACGCTTTAAACCAGAATGGTCGGTTTACAACTATGATATTGGACTCAAGGCGGATTTTGACCGGAATTTCTAGAAAGCATACTATGATACGGCAAGGCAAATTACTTTTTCGGTTAGTGTAGTGTGCTTGAGCTTCTGGTCTGGTTTTGGCTGGATAGTGAATTGGTTGGAAATGCTCTGTTTTTTCGCTTGCCCTGGAATGTGGCACCAATTGCGAGAAATTGGCTTGCATTCACATATAAGTTCCGAAGGGAGACGTCACAGTCGGGCAGCAATCAAAATGAGAGCTCGGTCAATTTTCTTTTAAGTGTATTAAAGGATTGATACACTCTTTGAGAAGAAAAATGGAGTATCTTTTTTCAAGCAGGTGTGTCATTAGGCGGCGATTTTTTTAGAAAAGTCTTGTATGAAAAAACTCGGTAAAAACCGGCATGCCACAAGGAAATCTATAGAACAACTGTCACATAGTCGGGTTGAGGTTGCTGGCACTAATTCATCAACTTTAGCCTCGGTCGACCTCATTCTGACTTAGAGATTTTGTGTTCCCCCCCCTCCCCCCCCTAAGAACAATGCGTCACTTCCACCATATAATGGCTTTTTCACAGTTTAGGACCAATTGGTGTCTTCACACAGTTTTAATTTTTTTCAAAAGGGGATTGGCATGTAGAGAATGAATCCTGAAGGACTGATAAAGTCATTCCATAAAACACTTCCATTGTTCTTTTTCATTCATGTCATGGAAGATTGCAATATACATCGCTTGAAAACGTGCCAGAGTGCATTGCATAAGCCAAAAGGCATGCGGTGTTAGGCAATCGTTCAGTATGGGAAAGTGAAGGTTGTCTTTTCTTGGTCCATCGGGTTCTTTGGAATCTGTAAAATTAAAACGAGAAAGCCATAGAGGGAAAAAATAGTATGATTTCCACGCGAGTCTTTCAGCATTTGATCACATGAAAAAGGGGAAATGGAAAGTGGTACTTTCGGGTAGTTCATCTCAACTTTCTATAGTCAATGGCATTACTCTCCACACTTGTGACACAATGAGTCGGTATTAATTCTTTTTTCATCATTTTTGTCGCGGTCTGCAACCTTTTTCGGGTAAAAGTGCACCGGGCTTACCATGGACTGTCAGAGATATGATATAATATTAATCTGGCATCAAGAAGCTTTTCAACCCTCTTTTTTGATGACGTTATGGATTTTGGGATTTACCCGCCTTTGATGCTGAACCATTGGTTGTGTCCTCTTAAAAGGAGAATTTTGTGGGTACAAAACTCTGGGTTAATAACCTTAAATATAGGAGGTTTCTAAGCGATGGCTCACTGGTGGGAATTTAAAACCTTGATCAGACGGCCTTTTCTCAATTCTTTAAATCTTTTGCAATTATGACGGGCAACTTGTCGTTACCTTCTAAAAATGCATATTCTAAATGAGGTGGCAAGTCCTTGAGTTCAACCTCAGGGGGCTCATTAACTGAAGATTTTTCATTGTTTGTTTCATAAATTTTAAGATCTTTTGGAATTTCTGGAAAATAATTTCCTTGATTGGGAGGAGGTGGTGATGGATCACTATTAAGAATTGCTTTGAGGAGCAGAATATCCCCATCAGGGTCATAATATGTTGGATCAACTTCCGATGAAGTTGGATCATCCTCTATAGCAAGAAAAGAGTCGGCTTCCTCAAAAAGGATAAAATCACTATCCCCGAATAGAGTTAGAGTAGGAGAAGAAGTAGAAATGATTGGATCATAGTAAGGAGTGGGATTGCCACTCGAGATCACATTTGAGAACCCAAGAACTTCTTGAGAGTATTCTTCACAAGCCATATCAATGACGTCGATTCGGTTCGCCGTCATATGATTGTAATTAGCTGTGTATCTTGAAGTTTGGTCCAGATTAAATGTGATGGCCTCTCTGCCAACACGAAGGGTTATTTCACTTTCGTACACATCTATCAATGCACGACTGGTCTTTAAGAAACTCCTCCTGAGAATTAAAGGTACTCGGGGGTCTGGCTCAAAATCTACGACCACGAAATCTGCTGGAAATTGGAACTTTCCCACCGTTACATAGACGTCTTCGGCGATACCGATCGGTTTAGAGATCGAACGGTCCGCTAGCTCTAGCGTCATACAAGTCGGGGTTAGTTCGGGAAGAGAGAGATTTTTCCATACGGAATATGGCATAAGATTAATGCTTGCGCCGAGATCGGCCAAGGCGTTGCATATATTAATCTTGGAAAATTACATGGAATAAGAAATCAGCCAGGGTCTCCAAGTTTTTTCGGTAACTTGTTGAGGATGACCGCTGACCAATTCTCGTTCAATGGAGTTCTATCCATTTCACTCAACTTTTCTTTGTTTCTGATTAAAGCTTTTAGAGTCGAGGCAAATTTCGGCATGAGTATCAAAGCATCCATAAAGCTAATTTCAAAACTCAAATCTCTAAAGATTTTATAGAATTTCTCAATTTGGTTGTTAGCTTTTTCACGGCGCCTTTCATCATTTCTTCTTGAATGAAATGGAATTGATGTTTTTTGGTTAGGCGTCGAAGCACTAACGGGAGCAACTACGGGCTTAAAGATTGGTTCATGATGGACAACAGGGACAACCAGAGGTTGGACGTCTTCGGTGCTTCCGTTATTAGTAGGAGGCATCGAGTCCTTTGTGACCTCGGTCTCACGTTCCACTACTTTAGGAGAAGTAGTCGGAATCGTGGGTCCTTTGTAAGCAACACCACTTCGGGTGGTAATACCTTTCAAGTCCTCCTTCAGGTTAGTAACCGTGTTACTTGGGAGAGTTCCCGTACCCGAAGATGAAGCGGTATTGGCATTCACGAATTTGGAAAGCATGTCTGTTAAATTGGTCATTTGATTTTGTAAACCTTGGCCCTGATTTTGCATATTTCTCAATACAACATCATTGGCCTTGACATAATTCTCAAAATCAGTCTTTGAAACACCTTGCATTTGCTGAGCAGGAGCTTGATAGGGTTGAGCTTGGTAAACTGGTGGTTGACGAATCGGAGGTTGATACACTTGTCCTTGGTAGAAGTTATTTTCACGGTTTTGATTAAAATTGGTTCCTCGATTTTGGTTGAAATTATTTCCTTGATTCTGATTGAAACGGTTTTGATTATTTTGAATCGGAGGAAAACCAGGAGGTCGGATTTGGTTTGCAAACATCGGAGGTCTAGAATTTGTATTTCCTTGATTAAAATTGGCTGCAGCAGCTTGTGAAATGTACTATTGAATGTTGTCTTGATAAACGTTGCCATCGGTGGCTGGACAATTTCTATAAGAATGAGCACCTTCACAAGTTACACAACTCTGCTCGACCGCTTTTACTAGTGCGGGAGCTTAGGCTTTTTGTTTTTCGATAAGCATAGTCTTCATCATATTCTTAAGTTTAGAAACTTCGGTTGTAAGAGCGGCAACATCTGGTGAAATTTCAGGAGTAGATGAATTCGAACTCACTTTGGCAACGACTGCCTTGTTTCGTGAATTACGAACCTTGGATTTACTCTCAATAATTCTCAAGCATTCACGAGGCATCTTATCCAAAAAGTTTCCACCCGTAGCAGAATTCAACGAATCTTGATCATTAGCATTCAAAGCATTGTAAAACGTATCTAGCTAATGTAATTCAAAAAATCCGTGATGTGGGCATGCTCGAAGAAGGTCATTAAATTGATCCCAAGCCTCATAAAATGATTCGTCAAATCTTTGTTGAAATCTCGTGATTTCATTTTAAAGATTTATCATTTTTGAAGAAGGAAATAATTGATTAATGAATTTTGAAACAAGATCATCCCATGTCATGTAGAATTCTAGTAATCTTATGTTCAAACCAAGAACAAGAGTGAGATGTGGGTTGTGATGTTAGAGATAGAATGGATGGAATGGATGAAGTGTATTATGATGAAATGTTACAAATGGAACAACCAACCCTCTCCAAGGCTAGGAGAGGGGCTTATATAGGTCCTATAGGCCGGCCCATGGGTTATGATGGGCTTCCCATGGGTCTTGGGCCAGACTAGATTACTAATCTAATCATTACATAAACTACGAGCTAAGACTGTTACAACTTGGAAGTGACCGACACTTTTTGTGTTTCCAACAATCTCCCCCTAAGGGAGGTCACTCCAATTTACAAAACTTTAAACCTAGCATACTATGCTTCATCTTTAGTCTTTAGCTCGTACTCTTGACTTTCTCTTGAGAATATGTTGTAGTGATCATTGACTTCTGGATTGAGCTTGTTCCTTGAACTTGTATTTGACATTGTGATCTTGAGCATCTTGAGATCATCAACCAAGCATAATCTCTTCGCCATCTTGTAACTTTGCCATCTTGTGGACTTGCGACTTCTGGACCGACATGCTCATACCTTACTTGATTTGTTGACTTGAAAAGCTTTAATGTTGCATCTTTCTTGAAATTCTTTAACTTTAACACTTCGTCACTTCGAGAAAGACGTTCGGTATCAGAGTGACGGAAACTTCTTTGAACTTCTTTGACTTTAATACTTCGTCACTTCAAGAAAGACGTACGGTATCAGAGTAGCGGAAGTCTTGAAACATGTACTTGAGCTTTCATGATGTCTTTATGTTTGTCGGTCGGGTATGAGCATGTGGCTATGGATCTTGTGAGCCAGCTGGAATTAGGGACCTCCACCACCATCTTTAAATAGCCTGCATAAAACAGTTAGCAATAAAGCGGGGGGACGAATATGGCTTTGTCATTCGCCCAGGTTTGGTTGGAGTAACCTTCAAATCCGTGAGGATCGACCTGTGATCAGATAGATTCAATTTAAGAAGAATCTTCTTGACAGGATTTCCAGCTGTAGTATTGAATCTTTCTAACACATAAGTATTAGATTCATCGTACTCAGCATGTTCTCATTATCGGAACGTCTCAAAGCAGACAACACGATAAGAGTGAACCAGTGAGTTACTATCTCACCGATTGATATAGAAAAATTGAAAAAGAAAATTGAATTCTGAAAATCAATCGGTGTAACACTTGCAAAATTGTTTTTTGGTGACACACGAGAGTGTTATCATTTTTCAAAAATTCATGTAACAACTGTTTGATACCATTTCCTTGGAACAAGTTTGATTGCTTATATAGAATCGCACTATCGTTTCTTTCCAGTTATCACAAGTTTGATTCATAAAGAATATCACACAAGTTACCTACCATGGCTTGGTTGATGGTATGCTCAAGCAGGATTTCCATCTTCCATTGTGAAAACTAAAGCGTACACTCGGATGTTCAGGCAATAATCACACGGATCGTGCGTAGGACCCTAATGATATTACTTTGATATTCCCATTGTATGAAGATACGCAAGCTAAATTTAATGACAAGTGTCCTAATGAGATTAATAGATGTATCTCTTATAGGCTCTAGAATAATAGTGCACTTTTAATTTTAGTGATCGCGGCTGGAGCTGTATGCCACCTTTTTCAATATCAACTAACATGGAGTAGGAAATCAGTCAATAGAAATGAGTGTATTCCCGTGAGTTTTGAAACAAAAGTCTTTCCTGACTTGAGTGCTGGAGGGGTTTGTGCATAGCGTACTGGGTCCATGAATGCCCTTCAAATGTCGACAACACCTAAGTGTTTCTGACAGCATATGTATTGACCCGGTTTCTGCCTAAGTGTATGGAGGGCTTCTTTCTTTTCACCCTTTATCCTTACCTTTCTTTTTCATTCTTCAACCCCTTCAATGCTTACCGAGACTTCATAACTAACACCTTGTTGGGTTTGTTCCAGTGATAGCTCCATCTTAGTCGGCATTATTCCCGATTCTTACTTTTTCTTCTTCTTAATCAAACCTAAGGACATCTACACTAACTAGTGGATATCCCTGGGTAGATCCCTTCGGTTCTAGCTGGATCATGGGATTTGAATACCTATACCTAACCACCTTATAACTCCATAAAATTAAGTACATGGTCGGTCTTTTAGGGTATTCCATCACCATTACAAACCAAAATCATTGAAAAATTTGTACTCGACCACATCTTATTATTCACCAAAAAGTCTACACTATTAATGAACATATTCACAGGATAAGTGTATTTACGAGGATTGACATCGTAATCGTAGTACATGCTAAGTGTGGAGTGCATCGAGTCCATTTTAATTGATTACACTTGTCAATATACATTAAGTCCAGGTTAATCACATTTTCTCCCCTTATCCAAAATATTAATCCTTTGATATTTAGATATCAATTGATAAACCATTCGGGGACTAAAGAGAAAAATGATGTATTCTAGCAGATTGGAACATATTGTTGCTCCCCCTCAACTTTGGAGGGTTTATAAGATGGTGCCGAGTACAATTATTTGAAAGATTTTGAATTTAGTAAGAAATTCTTGAAAAAAAAATTGTACTCGAGCACATCTTATTTTTCACCAAAAATTCTACACTAGTTATTAACATATTCACAAAAAAATTATTTACGAGGATTGACCTTTTAAGATGAGAACAACATATGATAAATCATATGGTCCTTTGTAGAAGCCGAAAGTCACCCCCGTATGGTCTTCCACCGACAAATCTCTCCAAACTCCGCATGATCCTCCGTGTCTTTAGTCTTTTGTCAATTGCCTGAATCATAGCTCTTGCATTTACTTGTCCACTTGCTCCAAAAAGTCTGAGGCAGATACTCCATTCTAATTCCCTTGAGGCGATCATTTAGAGCAATCCGAACATCATCGAGAGTACCATCGCTGAACTTGTGTAGTTCGTCAATGCGCATCAATCTGTTCTTCTTGTCTTTGTTCTCATAGATGAATCCTCTGGGATCAGAGTATGGTGTGTAAGCGTCTCGTCTTCTCAAATTGGATCTGTACGTGTCAGGCTTTGTGAGGTTGAGTTTCTTTTGATAGCTTTCAACACCCAATTGAAGATCTTCCACACGCCTTTGGATGACAACACTTCTTGTGAACATTCTTAAGGAGACATTAAATGCAATTCGTTCTTCTACGTTGAGATTTGTCACCTTTCCCTGCACGAGAAGAAGTAGCATGTCTTCAATGTCTTGGATCCGAAGTCTGTGGAAGTCGCCTTCTTTGAACTTGTAAAGTATGTCGTCATCCCTCCGTACAGTAATCCAGTCAAGATGCTTGTAGTTTTGCCATTTGACTATTTCCACCTTTGTGCAGCAATAATTCTCCTTTTTTAGTAGACGTCACGAGCTGTTTCCTTGTGGTCGCAAATGCAGTATCTGTCTTCGCTTTTGCCCCAATGTTAGATTCTCTAGAGAGCGAATTTTTCGTAGTTTGACTTTAATCCCCCCAATATTTGAACTCCACATTGAGTGGGCACTAAGTCTTTCAATCACATTTAATATTGCCCCGTAATCTACAGCCTTTGTCTTCGTAACTGAAGTAGAGTACTTGCGGCTTGACTCACCACCACGTAGGTACTCAAGGTCGTTATTGATGAAGTGATGAAACGGTATAACATGACGACCTTGAGAATTTGGAACCAACGGTAGTGGCTTTCGCAGATCATGAGGATATTGGCGGCCTTCTTGGTTGATTCTAGTCCGAGTGTTCTCTGTTGTGGCTTTGTAGACTTCTTCACAAAAGTATTCAAGTTCAGTCAAACTCTTGCATGTTCCTTTCATCAGCTCAAATGTTGGACCTACTAACAATTCAGGTGTTAGTGTTTTAACATTTAGCCGGTTCATCACAAAAGCGGAGAAGTCAAATGTAGTGTCTGTTAGCTCATCGAATGACTCTCGAGGGTCTTGTCTTCTTGCCAGATTGCTTAGCCAATGTTGGAACAGATCCATGAACGTCAGGACGGACTTTTCGCATGCATGAATTAGGAGAAAGGTAAGCGTTAGGTTGTTGAAACCAGTCAGGAAGATGATGGACCTCTTCTTCTGCTTGTTCATCATGGACACCTGTTTCAAACTCCTGGTGTGCAGGTGCTTCAAAGACATCTGTAGATTGCATAGTTTCCTCTACCGGAGCAGATTGGCTAGCAGATGCTTGTGAGTCTTAGAACTGTAGTTTTCTTACCCTTCTGTTCGTGGTTGTCCGTTTCTCTTAGAGCACTGGTAGATTCATGTTATTTTATGGTACTTCTACTTTATCGGACCCTCAGTCTTCCAGCGGAGGTTCTTGATCATCAACTGTCCGTCTCGAGGATCTTTTTGATTGTAGACCGTATCGCCATAGGTTATCAAGCAGAATTTTGTCGGCTCATACGCTTTAACTAATGCCTTGTAAACTGCCTTTTAAAAGTCTGACCCTGTTTGATAGAGTTGTTAGCTTCCATCTTGTCATTAAGATCCTTTTTTAGCTCTGAGTTCTGAGTGGGGGGGGGGGGGGGGGGGGGGGTGGGGGGGAAAGATTAGCAGCTACAGCATGAGACGTCTTGGCTTCCTTTGATGATCGTACCAGAACCTCAGACTCGAGTTGTTCGTTTACTAACTTCTCAATTTTTGGAGTGATCTTTGAGACTTCTTTCTTGACTTGTTCCTTGATTACTTTCTTCATTCCTTCATCGATTGAATCAAGGAATTGTTGATTTTCAGTATGAGACTCTTCTCGAATTCTGTCATACTTCAGTTGGACTGCAACATCTACTGCTTCCTGCATTTTATTTGCCAGATAATGATCAACGATGCCAGGAATGGAGGAGAGTGCTTCAGCATATTGATTTGTTTGTCTGAGTTCCGAGAAGTTGTCTTCTAAGGCTTTTAGTCTGTTATCAAAACCAAACAGCGAAGCAAAGTCAGGAAGATTTTGTAGTGAGGAACTTGGAGTTGTAGCCGGTGTCAGGATTGGTGGTTGTTGTAATTGAATGAAGAGAGGATTTGGTGTTGGAGGACGATTGGTTGGGGCAAAGAAGGATGGCTCCACAATGGTAGTGACAGGAATATCTGTTAGAGAGGTGGCTTCAGCTTGTTGTCCAAATATAGCATCAACACCGGTATCTTGATTTGGATTTAGCATGTTGGAGACGAAGCCCGATGATACGGAAGAACTCTGTTGTGGACCATCAGGATTTACCGGAGTTAGGGTCACATGAGTGTCTTCAATTTGCTGGGTTGCTTGAACCTGGGGCAATATAACATCTGTCATTACATCATCTCTTCCTTCAAGATTGGCATTGGTATCTTCGACCGCCTCATTTCCTTGATCCTCTACATATGTAGCATCTTCATCCGACTTTGCGCCTTCAACATCCATCCCTTCAACCTCATTGTCACTGTCTTCGTCATCTGATGATGAAATACGAGAGGGTGTATGAACTATAGGATCGAAGGTATCATCTTCATCAGTTTCCTCTTCATGTATTATTTCATCATCATGAGTTGTGAGCTTTGGATGGATGAAATCATCACCATCATCTTCTGATTCAGTCTGTGCTTCATCATCATCATCTTGAGCGTTCTCATCATCGTCATGTATATCATCATCTTCATCATCCTGTGCAGTCTCATTATCGTCCATTTTACCACATCTTCATCATCCTGAATTTCTCATCATCTTGAACATCCTGAGATTTCTCATCTCGTCAATTTAATCCACATCTTGATCACTCACTTGATTTTCGCAGGAGATATCATCCTGAGTCATAATCAGTGCATTCGGGAACCCCTGGTGTAACACCAGATCCTCATCTGCACCAGACCCGCTGTATGAGAGCTGAGAGTTTCTTTATGACTTCTATTTGTGATTATTGAGTTTGCTCACGAGCCTCTGTCAAAATCGCCTTAGAGATAGTCTCTAACTCTTTAGCCTTCTGCTTTCCTTTTCTAGACTTCTTTTCCTTCTTGTCTTTAGGGATTGTAGGAGGCTTCTGCTTAGTGGTTGCATCAGTATCAGCTTTCTTCTTACTTGCTTTGTCCTTTGGGATCTTCCTGAAGCATAGCAATGATACTCTTTGTATGATTCAGAGATGCGGATGTCCTCGTTTGTTAACTCTGCTGGTAAGATAGCCCCGTACAGCTGAGTGTCTTCATTCCTTGAGATGACATTGATCGTCGTGAACATTGGGTCATCTCTGGCATAGTGCCAATTAACCTTGTTTCTTCGAGGAATTGAAGGATCTTTAGCCATAACAAAGTTGACGATTAGCTTAGTAAAACGAGGATAGTACATCGCATTGCCCTTCTTAGTATTCTTGTTCTCAATCTGGTAAGTGAAGTCCTCCCACAGTAGATATGCATAATCAACCTTCTTGTTATTGTACATTCCCCATAAGATTTGAGCTTGAGAAAGACGAAGACTGTCGTAGGATGGTTTACCACTGAGACATTTGTTGATGATAGCAGCAAATGATCTCCAGGGTTGATGCAGTTTATTGACATTAACATCAGTGATCTTCCTTATTTCTCCAGAGTGACCAAGATTGGCTAGAAATGCGAGAATTTCCTTCTCAAGAGGTGGTTCTTCAAACTTCTTATTACCGACCTTAGGGCAAATTTGAAGGATATCTCTGAATTGATCAAGATTGAGAATGTGCTTTTTGTTGTTCATCTTGAATCTGACGGATCGGTTATGCATATAAGCAGAAACCCAGAATTCTTGCATATAGATCTCTGGAACATCAGCAGTGACTTGGAATGCCTTGTAGAAAGGAGTGAGCTTTAACACATCGTAGACTACTTGAAGAGTTGCTTCCTTTGATGTGACATCCGAGCTTAAACGAAGATTACATTTACCAATCTTAAGTCGGTCGGCAGGAGCAACTAAAGCATCATCCAAAGCGATCTGATCTGCTATTGAGATTTCCATAGTCTTGTTTAAGAAAAATTTGAGTGCAGTTTATAATGGACACAATCATTACATACCTGAAAAACCTTTAATAGACTTTAGCACTTTTGAAGATCACTCAGTCTTAGACATCTAATAGCGAAATGAACAAAGGCACCTATCTACAACAAAGTTGAATGTAGCCTAACCTCAGTTTTGTCAAGCTTTTAATGTCTATTTTAAACTAAAGATTTTAAATTTTAATCTAGTTAGAAAAATCTGATCTTAATTGTGTTAGTCAAAAATTGTTAAGTGTTTGAGAACTCTTTAACTCTTCGGTCCCCTCAAAGAAACACCTCGATCGTTTTGCACTAAATATCACTCGTTCGGTCCATGTAATCAAACACTCGTTCGGTTCATGTTATCAATCACTCGTTCGGTCCTCACTATCAGTCACTCATTCGGTTCATGTCATCAATCACTCGTTCGGTCTATACTATCAGTCACTCGTTCGGTCCATGTTATCAATCACTCGTTCGGTCCTTACTATCAGTCATTCGTTCGGTACATGTCATCAATCACTCGTTCGGTCCTCACTTTTAGTCACTCGTTCGGTCCAGGTTAGATGACACTCGTTCGGTCCATATTATAAATCACTCGTTCGGCCCTCACGTTTAGACACTCGTTCGGTCCGTATTATAAATCACTCGTTCGGCCCTCACATTTAGACACTCGTTCGGTCCATGTTAGATAACACTAGTTCGATCGTCTTTGACTCGATCGGTCCATACTGAGTAAAGTATATATCGAGCAACAATTTACACAGACACTTCGAGAAGGGAAACAATGAACTAATCACTAGATGAGATGAACATTACATATCATATTATGGTTATTCCACACATAACTCCTAACACACATATAGCACAGCCCTAATTTTTCTCCGAGCACAAAATCAATCAAGTATACATTTGAAATTAATCCTAATGACAAACTGTGAGAATATATTATTCTATACACCAATCTAAGCAAAACGCCTCATTCAATTCGAGATTTCATCTTGCTTCGATTTTGATGAACCCTAATTTTGAAGTTAGGGTTGATCGAGATCAAATCACCATGAAAGCACAATTCGAATAGGATATGATCTTATAGAAGTGTAAGGAACGAATTATTAAGAGTACCTTTATCTGATTTGATCTTGATAAGAAGAATTAAAAGGGATGCGATTTGAGTGTGTGTTCGTGTGTGTGTGTTTGAATGTGTTTGAGTGTGTGAACAGTGATGGGGACGGGTGGGGGGTGGTAGTGTTAAAAAAAAAATTATTATTAACACTTTAGGCCCCTCATGATTACTCAACTATTAAGTTTGCCAAGTAAGTTTTATAAGGTGTATTCAAGTTAAACAATTAGCGCTTATGGTCCCTAAAGTTTTATACTGGCATACCTATAGACTTGAATTAGCAAACTACACCCTAAAAGCATAAACAAGTAACACATAAGGCACAAGCAAGCTAAACTTAATTAACTTTCTATTGTTTTAAGAACCTTTTCCCTTTAAAAAACTCATTTTATCAAGACGAAGAAATTTGACATTCTCTCCCCCTCAAAAGTGACTGTTTTCTATTTAAAGAGCTGTAGGACATTGTTTGAGAAAGTCTAAATGTATCTGAAATTTTTTTGCAGATGATGAATGATTTTGTATGTGACAAAACAACACCACCAGGATAAAAGATTTCTTCTTATTTTTACACATAGGATGCACTAAACGTAACATCATGGATATTAGGGAAGCACGGGTTGTGATGCAAAGTAATCACAAGCCTTTGCATGGTCATAAAGTAGACCATGCCCGAGAATAAATTCCCGTTGTTAGGAACAACTGTCTTTTTGACGACATGTTTTTCCTTAGGGAGAAAAGCGGGTTCCTATCTGAAAAATAGCAGCCATATGGGCACTGTTTTGAAAAACATTGAAAACTTTGCTCGAACTTCATTTAAGGCTTGTATCATTGTTGAATGACATTCTAAGACCGTAAATGTTATCGATTTTCAGAAGACATGCCATTTTAAAAATGATTTTTGTATTTTTTTCATTTTTTAATTTTGTATTTGTTTTTATAAGGTTTATTTTAATTTTTTTTAGAGATATATTATATATACATATGATACAAAGGATTTGCGAATAGGTCACACACTATTCGTCAGAGTCCTCTGGCCAACTTTTCAGAGTTCCGGCGTTATAAATTGCATACCTAGACTTGTTGCATTAGAACTCAATTCTTTCTCGACAAGGCTTTAGTGAAGATGTCGCCAATTGATACTCCGTATGAAAAGTAAAGTTCGATCACACCATTTTCATCATGCTCATTGATGAAGTAAATTTCTGATGTCTATTTGCTTGGATCTAGAATGTTGAACGTTGTTGACAGCATAAGGCCTAGCGCTTTTGTTATCACAGTACATTGGAATTTTATTGATCCAAAGCATAGTCGGTTAAGCTGTGTCTCATCCAATGGGACTTTGAGCACAACAAACCGGACAAAGAATATATTCAGCTTTCGTACTGGATATCGCAGCGCTTTTCTGCCTTTTAGACGAACCTAGCTCACCAAGTCTCTCTCCAAAGTTGTATACTGCCAGTGTGCTACGGCGTGTTTGCTTGACATCCAGCTTGATCCGGATCTGCAAATGCATGTTAGTGCAAAGGAAGAATCCTTTGGATCATAGACCCCGTGCAGGTTTCCGTATTAGATACCGAAAGATCCTTTTTCAGCTTAAGTGACTTTCGGTAGGCGAGGCAGGATACGGCAACCCTGCATATGCAAATTGTAGGTCAGGTCTATGGCTGTAAGATAAAAGGAGGGTGCCAATCATACGATTGTGTGATGGATCTAACAACTTTCCCTTCATTTATCCTCATATAGTTTGGACTTATCCACTTGGAGTATCCACTGGTCACAGATTCAAGCCCATATTTCTTTAGTGATTCAAGAGCATTTTTAGATTGGTTATGAGATGCCTCTGGGATTTGAGAAATCTGTAGTCTAAGAAAATGAGATTTTAACTTCATCGTACATCTTGAATTTTAAAAACATTGTTTAGCGAATAGATCACAAAGTTCAGGGGTAGATGCAGCAAAGATAATATCATCGACATAGATTTGTACCAGTAGAAGTTCTTTGCCTTCTCTACGGATGAACAGAGTAGGATCCACTGAGCCTTTTGAGAAGTCATTGGTTATCAGGAATGAAGACAACATATCATACCACGCGCGTGGAGCTTGTTTCAGCCCATAAAGAGCTTTCTTAAGCTTGTACACGTAGTTAGGTTTGTCTGGATCCACAAATCCGTCCGGTTGGCTGACATAAACCTCTTCCCGCAGATTACCATTCAGAAACGCAGTCTTCACATCCATTTGATAGACGACCATGTTCATATGAGCAGCAAATGCTAGAAAAATGCGTATAGCCTCTAATCTTGCAACCGGAGCGAATGACTCTTCAAAATCGATTCCCTCTTCTTGACGATAACCACGAGCGACCAACCGAGCCTTGTTTTTCAGAATACCTCCTAACTCATCAAGCTTAACCTTATAGATCCACTTAAGAGTGATGACAAATGCTTTATCAGGAGGAGGAACAAGTTCCCAAACTTCAAGACGTTCAAATTCATGAAGTTCCTCTTGCATAGCTTCAATCCAACATGCTTGAGTTAATGCGTCTTTGTAGTTCTTAGGTTCAACTGATGTGAGAAAGGCATCATAGTAGCAGAATAAGGCTTGTTCATGGAGTTGTAGTCGTGTGGAAACTGGTCTGTCGAGAGCACCGATTATATTCTCAAGTGGGTGATCCTTAGTCCATTTGCTATTGTGTTCAGAAACTTGGTGATCGGGAGGCACAATTGTATGAATAACATCTGATGATGAGGATTGATCAGAAGTAACTTCTAGAATTAGAATACCAAAGTACGGATCATTACCCATATGTGCAACTTGAATATCATGATTATCTTCTTCAACATCATGAGAAATAATAGGTGTTTGAGTTTCTTGTGTTGTATGAGAGTTACTTGGGGATGGTGCATCTTGATCAACTGTAGTTGAGGAAGGTGAACCAGTTGAAACAGCATGTTCCAGGGCAACTACTTCAGGAATAGGAGCAATGACTTCCGGTGCTTGTAAATCAACATAAGGTTGGGGATTAAGTGACTCGTCAAACATTGGTTGAAACAACAAATCCTAGTCAGATCTCAAAGGTGGTACATATGGTGTTGAAGAAGGAGGGTTTGGTACGAGTCCTGAACTGATTGTTACAGGAGTCATTTAATGAATTGCAGGTCTTGAACTGCTGTGTTTAGAAGCCATCGCGGTCAGCTCATCAAAGTCAACATGAATAGTTTCAATTATTCATCTGG
>BQNB010033035.1:0-52675 GCA_026074375.1 Tanacetum coccineum | reverse complement strand
CTTTCTCTGGCTAGGATCTCTTCTGCAGTCCTTGGAGGCAGAACCTTGATTTGACCTTGTGTATCTGTAGTGATTGACACAGGTCCATTCCCATTTTGTATAACTTCCCAGATTGGATAGTCTGTATAGGCCAAATAATGTTCCATTTTCATGGCCCATATATCATATTCTCCCTTTTTGAGAATAGGAAGTTTGATGGTTGATACAGTATGAGGAGTTTGTTGTGTTGGTGTTTGTGATGTTGATGGTGGTGGTGGTAGTGGTGAAATTTCATCTTGTGATCCAGACATGATTAGATTTGTAGGATGGTGAAGTATAACTGGTTTTGATTGTTCTTCTTACTCAGAGTTTCTCACAGGCTCTGATACCACTTGTGAGTCCCAAACTGAATAGATCTTTGCAGTCTATTAAGGGTGATAGCCAACTTGTATAAATACAGTTTGACTATATAGAAACACTGACTATGAATACTATGTGCTAATGCGGAATCTTAACACAAGTACTAAGAAGAACAATTAAAAACTAAATAATAATTTCTATTAATCTGCTTTGGGTGATTACAGATTACTAACTATGAGATATGATTGTATGAGATGTATTGAACTCGTATCTCTAACTATGCCAAGAGGGATCCTTTTATAAACCAAGGATAAACCCTAACAGGGTTACAAAACGCGTAAAAGATAATACATATCTTTTCCTAGAATATCTCATACATATCTCTTAAACGATACTAACTAATCTCTACTAACGGTACTAACTAACTGATCAATACTTAACATTTTGTACTGTCAGTACTAACTATTATTACTAACGGTACTAATTCAGGAATGTATAATTCCCAACAATGGCATTTAAGGAAAAAGAAAGTAACGGTTTTCCTTTTAATTGGTCAAACACCCCTATTAATGAGGTGAGAGGGTTTTCCTTGCAAGGACAAGGAATTTAGCCTATAAATAGAGGTTAAGGGATTCATTGTCGAGAGACCTTGAAAAAACATAATCCCTAAATCTCTCTCCATCTCTTTTGTTTATTCAATCGACCAAAACTCAAAAGGGTTTTCGGTTCTTGTGTTGGTTCGATCCAAGGGGAAAAACCACAAGGGTTTCAATCGTTGATTTCTACGAGAACGTGGTGGTTTTATTGCTTATCACTACTAGTACTAGCATACTTAATTGTTTGCTAAAGAACGTATTGTGTGTGTTGAAGTAGAGGGATTATACTTTGATCCTAGTGGTTACGCGTGGCGTTATACATACGCGTATATTCAAGACGGTGTAACGTTTATTGCTAAAAGGTACACATCTCTAATCTTGTTAATTATGAATTCTATACGTGTTTACTTTCCGCTGCGTACTCGTGTTAATGGTTAATTAGATTTAAAATCCCAACAAAAATGTCCTATAAATCCTCATACACACAGGATCCTGACACATGTCGAAACTGACGGTTTGAATTTGGAGAGAGAATAAGTAGAAAAAATAGATATTATATGATTGTGTGTGTAGGAGGATAAGTAGGTGGATTTGGTAGCAAGATTTAGCAATCCTCTATTTTTATTCCTTCAATTTTATCATGAGAATAAGATTTTTTATTTTTACTTTATTATACTCCTTCCGTCCCAAATTAATTGTCCCCCGACAAAAAACACACAATTTAAGAAAACATAATCATTACTGCATTCTTTCTCTTACTTTTTTGAAAAATGACAATTTTATCTTTATAAAATTAATTAAAGCTTTGAATAAACTTTGTAATTTCTAATATCATTAGGGCAATATGGTAAACTTGCTACATTACTTACAACTATATTTGAAATGGGCAATAATTTTGAGACAACACAAAATGAAAAAAGAGACTATTAATTTGAGACGAAAAAAGTAATATATATTTAAATAATTATAATTTCTCTATTTTAAATCTATACCAAATCCAAATCCTATTTCAATCCCACTTATAAACCAAACACTTATAAACAATGTTTTAAAACCCGGTTTTTTAATTGACCTGGTTTAGTAGCCGGTTCATCGGGTCACCGGTTCAACCGGTTGAACCGCCGGGTCAAACCGGTTTTATACATTTATATATTGTTTTTCATATATTTAATATATATTGTTGTATTTCCATACTTATATGTGTAGAAAAATTTGTCACACCAATTATTACCGCATATAGCAAAGTGTAATCATTATAATTTTACACATTTTTAAGCGTGGACATTTAACTTTAAAAATGTGGCTAATTCAACTAATTTTTTGTAGTGATATTGAGTCTTTAGTGATAATCTTTAATTTTTAAGTTATTATGTCTATAAATAAAATTATAGAAAAGATTTGCATAAACAAGCAACTTATAAGTACAAGTTCTAATAGACTATAATAAAACAATATTAGTTGGTGTTTTAAGTTAGTTTTAACATTATTTTAATTAATATTAGTCATCACCACTTCAAATTGTCAATTAAACTTAAAAAGGTTTATGAAAAAAAAATTCTTAGATTTTTTATTTAAAAAGTCATGATCCGGTCGGTTTGATCAAACCGGGTCAACCCGGGTTAATGAAAAACCAGCGGTTCAATCCGGTTCTCAAACAAGCAAAAATCCTGTCACATCCGGCCCGGTCTCCGAACCGGTTTACGATTCAACCGGCCGGGTCAACCCGGTTTTTAAAACATTGCTTATAAACCAAACGGACCCTAAGCAGTGAATCTACAATCCGACTTAAGTACAAGAACAACCCAGAGCTAAATTATGACATAAAAATATAAATAAATGAGTAATTCTTGCGTGATGGCTCGGGTCCCAAGTAATGTTTTGATATCCTTAGAAGATCATTCGGGTTTTTTCAGATCTTATAACTATGTTGTTGCTGGCCACCATTTTCTTCTTCTTGTTCCTTTAGATATACAAAACTGAAACAACAAACTGTAAATCGTTTTATTTTTTCTTGGTTTGGTTGGGGTAAATAATTTTTTTTTATTAATGGTAGAATTATTTTCAATGATTATCGCGTAAATTATTAATTTTATTTTATAAAGTATATATATGTGTATCATGTACTATGTATGTATGTAACCATTCTAGAAGAAGTTGATATGTAAAATTGAATTGAAAACCATTATATATCCCGCTTAATTTTGGGAAAAAATTCAAAATAAAGAAAGCGGGGGCTTCTTCTTCTTCTTCTTCTTGTATAAATTAAAACCCCTTAATTAATTAATAAATAAATAATTACTTCTCAAGATCCGCTCGGTTTGAGGTATCAATCTAATCTTTTCTTTTTTACTCTTTAATTTTATGCTTTTACTGTCACTGATGTTGGATTTCTATCATTATCTTATAAAAATCTAAACTTTATAAGCCTCCTGCCCGTTTTATAGGTTTTCACCTATAAATTTGATGTTTTTATTGATTAATTTGATGTTTTTACCGTTACTTATGTATTCTTGATGCTTAATTTCTATGATTATCTGATAAAAATCCAAACTTTATAAGCTTTCTTCCCTTTTATAGGTTCTTACCTCTTCATTTTATGTTTTTACTGTCACTTATGTATTCTTGATGCTTGATTTTCATAATTATCTGATAAAAATAAGCTTTCTGCCCTTTTTATAGTTTTTTACCTCTTCATTTGATGTTTTTACTATCACTTATGTATTCTTGATGCGATTTTGATAATTATCTCATAAAAATCCAAACTTTTTAAGCTGTTTGCCCTTTTTATAGGTTTTCATATATACATTGATGTTTTCTTGATGCTAGATTTGTATATATATATATTTTTAAAATTTAATCTTTTAAGCTTTCTGCACTTTTTTTTATAGGTTTTTACCAATTAATTTGATGTTTTTGCTCCATATGCTATATAACTTGGATTTCTATAATAAAAATCAAGCCTTTTTAGGATTAATAATGCTCCGTATCCATGTTTTTATTCTATTATCCCATCCTAAAATTACGTTGATGCTGTTATTTCTATTGAAAACCCGGTGAAAATCTAAAATTTTAAGGTTTTTTGCATTTTTTTTATTAGGTGTTTGCTGTCACTTATGCTATCGTGTTCAATTCATGCTTACTCTAATTTGCTTCATATGTTTTATGTTCCTACTAAGGTTTCCTCAACATGTTAGATTTCTATAAAAATAAGCCTTTATAGGTTTTCTGCAACTTCTATTGGTTTTACCAAGTAATTTACTGTTATGACTATCAAGCAACTCTTCTTCCTGTTTGATATCTACTAAAAAGTTTGATAAAAATACCAACTTTTTCCGTTTTCCGCACAAGGTTTCGGTGTCACACGCATTCTTGCTTGATCTATGTCTAGGATTTAATTTGCTTCATATTCTGTCTATATCAACTAGTGTTTTCTTAATATGTTTTATACTTGGTTTTCTACTAAAAAAGAAAACAAATAAAGCTCGAGCTTTTTTAGATCTTACGCACCTTTTTTATAACTTTTTTTTAAGTGATTTGAGGTTTTGGTGGTCACGTATGCCCTTTCCTTGTTTAATTTATGTCTAGGAGTAGTTTGCTTCATCAGGGGTACATTCGTTTGGCGATTCATGTAACTATGGCCTTTTTTATATGGTTTTTGATACTTAATACTCATAGTATGAAAGCAGCCTTAATAATTATATGTTCCTTTGACACCTTGCAGAGCGGCATTCATTTAATTCAACAAAGAACATCTTACATGGAACCAAAGCATGTGGAGGTTTCTTGCAAATCAGTCCTACCTCCGCTATCTCCTAAACAACCATGGTTTGTTGCACAAAACTTGGAAGACGAAGCAGATGACACCCAAGTCGATATTTTTTACAACATTCAAGACCGAGTGTCCCATTACCGATGCCAAATCCCTGAGTTACATGGAAAACGTATCCGAGGGTGTTTCCATGGCTGTTGGGCGGTTCTCTCCTCAAACCATCCACGAGATGTCATTTGGTCTCTTTGGAACCCAATTACATCTAAGATCATTAATCTCCCTCCCTTGAATCATAGCAGACCAGAAGGGGATTGTGCTGATATAAGTGAATGTTGTTTGTCGGCCCCTCCCGAAGATCCCAATTCGGTTCTTTTGTTAATAAGAAACACAAAACCCAATTTTGTGTACTTTAGGCTCGGAATCGATTCATACTTCCCGGACGCATGTAATAGACAAGAGTTAAGATGGATGGAATTGACATATGCAAACCAAATAAAGATCATAACCGGCTGTGATGGTTCACTACATTGCCTTACTTGGTGCAATGGTAAAGTATATGCTTACATTAAGTTAGCTGGCAATCATTTGCGTACTCGACTTATCGTGGAGGTTAACATTGTGATTAATGATTGTGAAAGCAAGAAACTAAGTGAAGTTGTGATAACTTTATTGCCAATTTTGGAATACGTTGCTCCTTTCATCATTGATTGTGGCTGCCTTTCACTTTTACTGAAAGGATCTTCTACAGAACTGTTCCTCGTTGTTTTAGGCTTTAAAGACAAGGATAGAACAGTTGGTGCTGTGAAATTGATGAAACTTGACATGAATAATATGTCGTGGGAAGAAATCGAAGACCTCAAAGACACTATATTATCCGTGGAACTTTTTACTGGTTCACCCATATTCTACAGCCCAGCAATTGCCTCATCAGAATTCGGGGGTTATATACATATTCTTGCTGATAAGGGAAAAATCATATACTCGTACCACGTCAAAGATAAAACCATTTCCTTCTCTTCTATTCCTTGTGTAGCAGGAACAAACCATGTGTCGGCGTGGGTGATGCTCGAATGCACCAGGTATTGTATTGCTTATTTGCCTTAATTGTATTCATATTACCTTTAGTTTCCTTGAAAAATCATATTCTATGTAGGTTAGAAGATGATCGTGTGCATCTTGATTGTAAACAAGATAAAGAGGGCCACGATGATAAGGTAGTCGTAAGATCAGTAAAAGATAATCATGAGATTGAATCACACCTGCTCAATTTCCGAAACGGCCTTTTGGAAATGAAGGAATTTTGTGTTGGTGTCGGATGCCTTAAGCTGTCGTCCCTTCCATATGTTGGGTATGAATGCAGGTATTGTATTGGTTTTAGTAATTTAGTTTACATATTATAGGTGACAAAATGGACTGATTGAAATTAATAACGGGTAATTTTCTTTGAATTTATGAAATGCGGTTTAAATTTTATTATAGATTAATAGATCACTTCAGTCATTTATAATTATAAATGAAAAAAAAAACACTATTATAATCACAAACAATAGTTTTAGTTTTGTATTTGTAACGCGTTCAGAGCATCACTTCCTTCTTCTCTCCGACTCTTTCCTGCAACAACAAAAGAGAAATTTGATTTTTCAGTACAATAAATTTTGTAGGTTAGAAATTGATAAGGCTGATGATGATGAATCACACCTGCTCAGTCTTCCAGCTCATATTTTGGAGATGTTAATAATGGAGTTTTGTGCTGGTGTCGACTACCTCAAGTTCCGTGCTACGTGCAAAAGTTGTCATTTAGCTGCACCTTTGATACCATGGAACAAAGGAAAAGCATCAAAGATAATGCAAAAATATTCATTACCCTCACCGTGGCTGATAATGTTTGACAAACATAAAGGCATTATAACTTTGACCGATCCCGTGTTTGGTGATAAGTATTTTATTAAAACACCTCAAGAGTTGATCTGCGATTTTCAAATAAAGTGTTCCAGGTTTGGTTGGTTGCTGATTTTAAAACCTGGTGGATCATTGATGTTCTTTAACCCTTTCACAAGTGATATCCTCGAGCTTCCAGAGTTACCTTGTACACATATAGTTAGTTTCTCTGCACCACCCAATTCTCCCGATTGCATGGTGGTTGGAATTACAATTGATAAAGTGTGTCAAGCTTGCATCCACATTGTAGGCGGAGAACCATCCTGGCGTAGAATTAATTTGTCTGTTTCTGGTGATAAATGTTTTAACTCTGTAACATTCTATGGCCGTGATCTTTATGCCTTGAGGGAGGATGGAGGATTTGATGTTTTCAGGGATATGGGCAGAGAAAATCATGCATGGTGGCGTTATCTAGATGAAGCCCCTGCAAGCCGTTGCACATCTTTACCACAGTGTTTCCATTTGAAATGTGATCGGCATACTTTACGAGTTATCGTGGGCAAGTTTGGAGAATCAGTTGAGGTATTCACACGGATATCTTCAAAAAAATGGTTGAAAGTAGTTGATTTAAGGAAACATATGATATTTATAAGTGGCGCGTCATCTGTCTGCCTTGATGCCAAAACACCACAGATGGCTAACAAGATCTACTTTCCAAGTTCTCCAATAATGTACTATTCACTCGAAACATGCAGGTTTCACACTTTGAATAACGAAGACAGCTTTGGGGATTTCTTTGGGACGAAACATCATCTCAGCCCTCATGGGTGGATTGAACCAAGGTGGTACTGATTTATTTTATTTATTCTTGTATGTTTTTTATAGCACAATTATCTGTAAGTTAAACATGTGACATTTCTTTAAAAGTTAATTGCATAAATGGTCCTTGTGGTCTGTCGGGTTTAACGGAAATAGTCCTTAATCTTTTTTTCCCGGATCCTCTGTGGTTTTGACCCGTATCGGGTTTGGTCCCTTGACCATTAATTCCGTTAGTTTGACTGTTAATTGCTGGTTTAGTTGGTGGAAATGACATAAATACGCTCGTGAGTGTTTCGAAGATGATCTCTTTGGTTTGTTGTGTTTCGGAAATGGTCCCTGTAACCGTTAATTATTTTTTCTTTTTAATCTTTAATTTTTTATACGTTCCTTTTATGTATTAATATTGTTTTTTACGTTTTCCTATGTTTTTGTACGGTTGGTACAGTTTAGTACGTTTTCATCCGATTTATTAATTTTTATCCGTTTTTATATGTTTTCGTCCGTTTTTGCAAGTTTATATACGTTTTAAATGTTTTTCTAGGTTTTTGTACGTTTTTTCATGTTTTTCGGTTTTTGTACGTTTTGTGTTTTTGTTCGTTTTCATACGTATTTTTATCAGTTTTCATACGTTTTTTTATCAGTTTCCATACGTTTTTTATCAGTTTCCATACATTTTTCTATCAGTTTTTATACATATTTTTTATGCTTGCTACGTTTTTTGTACGTTTTATCAGTTTTCATTCGCATTTTTACGTTTTCGTACGTTTTCCTTATCTGTTTTCGTACGGTTTCTCACTTTTTTTAATGTTTTTTCTAAGTTTTTGTACGTTTTAAAACGTACGAAATGTTCAAAAACGTACCAAACGTAAAAATACATATGAAAACTAATAAAAACGGATGAAAACGTACGAAACGTATAAAACGGATAATAACGTATAAAACGGATGAAAATGTATAAACGTTAAAAAACATACAAAACGTAAGAAAACGTTCAAAAACGTACCAGACGTAAAAATATGTATGAAAACTGATAAACGGATAAAAACGTATGAAACGTATAAAACGGATAATAATGTAGAAAACGAATCAAAATGTATAAACGTTAAAAAAAACGTATAATAACGTACGAAACGTAAAAATGCGTATGAAAACTGATAAAAACACGTATGAAAACGTACAAAAACATGAAAAAACGTATGAAAACGTTCAAAAATGGACAAAAGCATATAAAAACGGATAAAATCCAAAAAAATGGGATGAAAACGTACGAAACCCTACCAAACGCACAAAAACAATAAAAAATGGTATTAATACATAAAAGAAACGTATAAAAAATAAAAAATTAAAAAGAAATAAAACAATTAACAGTCACACGGACCATTTCTGAAACACAACAAACCACACGGATCATTTCCGAGACACCTACGAGGGTATTTATGTCATTTCCACCAACTAAACCAACAATTAACGGTCAAACTAACAGAATTAGTGGTCAAGGGACCAAATCCGATACGGGTCAAAACCATAGGGAGAGGATCGGGAAAAAAAGATTAGGGACTATTTCCGTCAAACCCGACAAACCACAGGGACCATTTATGCAATTAACTCTTTCTTTAAATTAGTGTGTTTATGTTTCTTTTCTTAGAACGGCTTGTTAGTTGTTAGTGGTTCAGGTCTAGCAGTGACATCCAATTGGGCAGTATGTTGTACCCTGAACTCGCGTGTACTTCCTCCTATTCCGTCTAAAAGGGTAAAAGTCTCGGGTGGGACTCGAACTCGATACCTCCCCTCCTCAAGCCTGTAAGAAATCTTGGTGGCCAACTAAGCTAGCCAGTTTGTTTAGTGTGTTTATGTTTCATACAATGTGTCATTTTTTTTTGTAGACATCATAGAGAAATAGTTTGTGGATCTGTTTTTAGTAATAATTATATTTGCTTTTCTTTTTCTACAATTTACTTTCTTTAAATGTGTAATTTGTTGTTCTTGTTTTATATTTTGATGTATGGATGAAGTGTAAAACATAACTTATGTCTTTCAAGTCAACTCTAATGGTGAATGGTATTACATTATGTCCGATCGACTAGATCGCATCTAGATAAAATATGGATCTTTCAAGTGTTGGACCATTTAAGATACTAAACGTTGGATTTTATAACGGCAAATAATTATAGTTGATATAGTATAGTTGAGTGTTTCATGTAACGTTTAGCGATTGAAGTTGACAATTCTTCGCCATCATCCGAGATAGAGGTGACAATTTTAAACCCATTGGTTAAATTTGGGTCTAGTTGGTTAAATAATTTTAAGGGATGGGTCTAGATGAGTCTCTCTTAAATTTATAGACGGGTCTAGCATTTTTCCCTCAATATTATAGATGGGTATAGTTGGGTAAATTTTTTTTAAGGGACGGGTCTAGTTGGGTCCCCCTTGATATTTATAGATGGATCTTGTTAGGTATAACATTTTTCATTCGTTTTTATACGTTTTGACCGTTTTTGACAGTTTTTTGACCGATTTCGACTGTTTTCGACCGTTTTCAGCCAATTTCGATCGTTTCTGACCGATTTTGACAGTTTTCTACCGATTTCGACCGTTTCACCCGTTTTCGACCGATTTTGCCGTTTCAACCGATTTTGATAGATTTCGACCGTGTTTTGACTGTTTTTTACCGATTTCGACTGATTTTGACCGAGTTCGACCGTTTTCGTCGCCTTCGACCGTTTTCATCCATTTTAATACGTTTTTTTTTTACCTTTTTGTACGTTTTATACGATTTTCTAAGTTTTAGTTCGTTTGTACGTTTTTCTACGTTTTTGTACGCTTAAATACGTTTTTGAACGTTTTATCCGTTTTTATATGTTCTAGTACTTTTTATAAGAATGTATAAAAGTGTATGAATACGTATAAAAACATACAAAATGTACGAAAGCGAACGCAGCGTAGAAAAACAAAGAAAAACGAAGGAAAACAGAGAAGGACGTATGTTAACGAACAAACCATACAAAAATGGACGAAAACGTACAAAAACATGTCATAACGTTTAAAACGGACGAAAACATTCAAAAAAGCTTGGAAACATAGGAAAACGAACGAAAATCGTCGAAAACAGGCGAAAACAGATGAAATCGGTCAAAAAGGTTCCAAAACGATCGAAAACGAAAGAAAAGGTTCGAAAACGGTCGAAATCGGTCTAAATCGGTCAAAATCGATAGAAAACGATCAAAAACGGTGGAAATCGGTCGAAATCAGTTGGAAACGGTCGAAATCGATTGAAAACGAACAAAAAGGTCAAAAATGGTCGAAATAGATCGAAAACGGACAACAAATGTTAAAAAAAATTAAGGTACCAAACCCATCTAGACCCAAACTCATCTAGACTCATGTTTTTAGAAGACCCATTTAGACCCAAACTCATTTAAACCCATGACCCAACCCAACCCAACCCATCTATTTTGCCACCTCTAATCCGAGATGGCAACATCATACCAATATAATGATGTAAGGCCCTTGAACACCATCACTACTTATGCACCTTTTGCTTATCAATTAAAAGGCCATAGAAGTTAGCTTTTGCTTTAATGTCGTTCCTTGAATCTTCCAAACATGTAGTGTAGCTCCTCTCAGCATGTCTTTCATTGCTTTCAACTAGTGGTGTCAAATGGGTTGACCCGACCCGAACCCGATAAGACCTTATATGATCGGGTTGATTCGGGTCCAACTTAGCTTATCCAGCTTATCGGGTCAACCTGATAGACCCGATAAGCTAATAGGGCATGGTTAAGATCTTAGTTAATTTTTTATCTAATTATCGAGTCAACCCGATAAACCCAATAACATACGAACTGTTGTCTAAGAAACGTATAATGCTGTTTATTTCTACTCCTCGTAGATTAAATGACATTTTGTTCTATCACCAATTTGATAAATTGTCTTTTAGTATAATGATTGAGATTCATATAGTTGCTAAATTGCCATTTGGAATTCCAATGCTTGTCCTCCCTAGCTCGTTTGGAAGTCCATAGAATTTCAAACAGTGCCAAATTTTCTTTTTTCTTTCTTTTTTCTTTGTGTATATTTGGGTTTCGATTTAACATTGCAAGCCGACTAATCCCAAGGCGACTATCTTTATGGATAGCTCATAGTCATCGCAGGTGAACTTTCGTGGCTAGTAGGGAATTAATTTTCTCCTCAGGGTTCGAACCAAAACCTCTAGACACTATCGTCCTAAGAGGCTTTCAATGGTAAACAAGACTTTCAATGTGCAAATAAGAAAAAAAATAACAACACTTGTAAAATTAACACTTAATTAAAATTTAATGTTTAAACCCAATGCGTGCACGAGTATTAAAACTAGTTGTCATTTAAGAAAATTTAACTGTTTCATCTTTAGTTGTATATTAAATTTCCGGAATTGATATGTACATATAAGATTTTACTTTGCACGCGTAAAATTATAAACCATACAAAAGGCAGGAACTCCGGCTCATTTCGCTGGCCTACCCGATGCCTGACCCGCCCCGACCAGCCCTATTTTGTGTGGTGTTATTCCTTTTGTTGACCCGATCTGTGTTCTCCACTCCCGTTATACTTATTCGCCCGTTCTAAATCCACTTCCGACCCTAACACGCTCTTTTTGTTGACCCTAGATGTAGTAGTGATTTTCATAAAGGATACGTGTCATCTATCCAGATTCTAGTCACGTCTCTCTAATAAATCACTTCTCTTTTTTTGTTGTTGTTGTTGATAATTTGGGTATTCGAATATGGGGTTTTGTTATTTTGGAATTTAATGGGTTTCAGAGCTGAGGTAATGGGGGTTTGTTTGATGGCGATGGTTTCAGTGGTAGGATATTGATTGGTATTTGGTTGCCGCTACTTTTTGTGACTATTGTTTCGGGCTTAATAAGCTTCAAGTGAACAAGGTATTTTTATAAGAATTATGAGTTTAGTTGATGATTTTTTAGGTTAGCTGAATTGGTGTATGATTCTTTAGGGTTTAATTTTAGGGTTAATTAAATTGGTTTATGATTTTTATGGATTATAAAAGGGGTTACTTAACTTTGTTTGTCATTAAAACGTGCTTTTAATTTGATTGGGTGGTTTTAAGGTCTGATTTATATAGACTTTGGTTAAAGCATGTATTTTTCCACTGATTAGTGTGGATTTGCATGGCGGGGCAACTGGTCGGCTTTGCAGCTTGGGTGTATAAATGTACCCTTAGATTTATGTGGTTCGTTGGCGGGGCAACACTACGACAGTGATGTTTGCAGCCACAGTGGGTTGGATATCCTTTGTTGGTGCTTTGTTAATGCTTGGTTAGCACGGTGTGGTTATACATTGTTTTCTAACTTGATGTATTTGTTGTGGGCGATGAAGAGACTATTGCATTTGGGGTTCATGGATCGTGGTAGGTGAAACCGGCCCGTATCTTGGCGGGGCAGCACGTCGTCGTGCTTGTAGCCATGACGGCCCGCATACCCTTTTCTCCCGTCCTGCACTCGTAAATCTGAGCCCAAATTTATGTGGTTTAAGGTTACACGAATTATTAGGTTGCTATAACACTGAGTAGATGAACAATACAATTTGTGCGACCGCATACCCTTTACATCTTAGCTTGCTATAACAAACGATTTTTGTGGGTCGTTATGCGGGTTGTTTCTATGTGCTACCAAATCACATTTTTACGAATGTTTAGTTTGTTGCCACGTGGTTGGGTGGAGTTGAGCGAAAATGAGATTATTTATATTGTGGCTTGAGGGGCAGCGTAAGCTCCTAGCACTGACAGATATATTCTCTTTTTTATCTTGGCGGGGCGAGCTTCACAATCACGCAGCCATGGTGGATATATCTGTTAGCCTTAATTATTAAGTCGAACAAGAATGTTATCGGTCATCTTAGTTATTATTAATCTTCGTTTGTAATAGGCTAGTCGGGTTTAACGGGCTTGGATTGTAATATAATATTGTCCGTGTTTTGGGCTCAAAGCCCACTTAAGGCCAAGCCCGACCCAAATAGAAAGCCCACGATCCCATGGAGGCCTTGGACTATAAATAGAACCCTATCCTCATGTGGAGAGGGTGTTGGTTTCCATTTGTGTGTGTGTAACCCTCCACTCTCTTATTTCTCTCTCTAATATATCTTCCTTCTTTTCCTTTCTTTCTTGCTTATTTCGTGTCTTATGGCTTATTGGTAGCTTATTCGGATTGTGATATGGACTAGTTATTCAGGATAACAAGTTGTATCAATCGCCAAGCGGCTTTAAGGTGTTTGGATCGTGGTTTATATAGCTTATTCGAGCTTATTTTTGGTTTTTTAAGCTACAACTTATTTGTCTTCTTTTAGGATTTCATTATTAAGCTCTTTCTAGTTTTTGCTTACTAGTTTTTGTAGGATTAAAAACAGCTTATTTTAGATTTCATCTTAGCTTATTTTAGTTTTGCTTACTTTCGGTTTGTTTTGAAAAAAAAGTGTCAAATTTTTTGTTTTTAGGTGATTTAAAAAGTTTTTTTCTGAAAATATTTGAAGGCTGAAGAATATGTTTTGAAGGCTGAGGAATATGTTTGAAGACTGAGGTTTATGTTTGAATACTGCAGAATATGTCACAGTTTCTACGGTTTATGTAAATCTTTATCCTGCGGTTTATGTTTACAGGGGTTACAAATTTCTGCGGTTTATGTCAGTTTAACAAAACTAAACTCTGCCAATTTTTTCCTAATCCTGCGGAATATGTATTTTTCCTAATCCCGCGGAATATGTATTTTTCCTAATCGTGGTGAATATATTTTGATTGCTTCTACGGAATATGTTACTGCTTCTGCGGAATATGTTACTGCTCCTGCGGAATATGTTTGATTGCTTATGCGGAATATGTTACTGATCATGCGGAATACGTCACAAAATAACATTTTCGGTTAATCACTTTCGGTACTAGTCAAAGCAATTTCGGTTAATCAAATTCGGTACAAGGAAAATTCGATTAAAGATATTTGGACTTCAAAGACAAGTAATTCTACAATAGTTTCCAAGAAAACAAGTACTACAAACGTAATAGCAAAACACAATCTCAATTACTTCATAAACTTAAGATCCGATATCCATTCACAACAACATCAAAATGTCTAATACCAATTACACAATGCAAACTCAAACATCAAATGCTCTTCACTAGGCCATCATGGAAGTTGGTGGTAAAGACTGTGCTTCAATGTTAGCACCATGTAATTACGTTCAATGGAAATCCATAATCAAGAGATACATTGACACCAAACCTAATCATGAACTTATCCACTATTGTCTTGAGCATCCACCTTACAAATTCAAATGGGTTGAAAAAACAATTCCAGTTGTAGACGGTAGTTCAAAAACCACTACAGAAGGATACATGAAGAACTATAAGAATGTCTTAGAAGACGTAAGAAACTTATTGCATGCTGAAGCTAAAGCTATTCATATAATTCTCACAGGGATAGACAATGATATATACTTCATAGTTGATGCTTGTCCAAATGCTATAAAAATGTGGAAAACCATTAAAAGGTTGAAACAAGGTGAGTCAATCAATGTCAAGATCTTAAAAGCAATATGTATTGGGAATTTATAAAGTTCACCTCACAGGATGGTGAATTACTTGAATCGTATTACTCAAGGTTCTACAAGATGATGAATGAGCTTGTTAGAAATCAGTGTGAAGTTACCAATCATCAAGTCAATATCCAGTTCTTACATCAATTATAACCAGAATGGCAAAGGTTTGTGACACTAGTTAAGCAGAGTCAAGAGTTAAAGACTGTTTCCTACCACAAACTATATGGCATTCTGAAACAACACCAGAATGAATTCAATGAGATAAGAGCTGAAAGACTAGAACGTACTGCTAACCCACTTGCACTTGTTGCTCAACAACAAGCAACTTACCATCCTTAATCTAATCCCACTTATTACACTTAAAATTCCTTAACCAGAACACAACAAACTGCTACCAAATAGAGGTAAAGCAATTGTTAACTCTCTTCCACCCATTTATGATCAAGAACCTACAATGGTTACTAAAGATGATGCATTGTCAAAGGAGAAAGAGATTGATAAACTCATGGCCTTAATCTCTCTTTCATTTAAGAAAATCTACAAACCTACCAACAACAACCTCAGAACTTCATCAGACACCAGTAGAGCAAATCATAATAATACTCCAAGAATCAACAAAGGAACTCAGTATGATAATCAAATGGCAGTCAATGTTGCTGGGGCCAGGAAAAATGTAGGTACACAGGTGGTGCAACAGTCTAGGATTCAATGTTATAATTGCAAGGAATATGGGCATGTAGCAAAGGATGCAGCTTATCACAAAGAAAAGATGCTACTGTGTAAGCAAGAGGAAGCTGGATTCAGCTAAGTGCTGAACAAGTTGATTGGAGGGATGACAGTGATGATGTACCTGAAGATCAGGAATTAGAAGCACATTATCTGTTCATGGCACAAATTCAAGAGGTCACTCCAGATGCTGCTGACAATTCTGGACCCATCTTTGACACTGAACCATTACAAAAGGTACAACCTGATAATGATGAATATAATGTGTTTGCTAATGACAGACAACATCCTGAGAAACCTAAATATGTTAATGACACATATCTAAATGAACAAGGCGATACTAATATCCTTACTGATTCATTGGATATGGGTACTAATGGAGAAGAGGCTGACAAGGATGATAATGATGATCTTGCTAGAGAACGTTATTTCCTTGATTGATGATAGCAAAGCCCGTAATAAACTTTTAGAGTCATCAAATAAAACTTTAGTTGATAAATTGAAAAGTGAAATTGAGGATTTCAAAAACAAAAATAAATGTCTACAATCATTTCAAAGAAGCAAACACTGAACTAGCAAAGAATAATCAATTAATGTTCAAAGACCTTAAAAAGTTCCAAGCTGAACTTGATATGTATTATGATGTGAATTATGCGTCAAAGGTTGAAACTGAATGTGCAAAAGCTAAAGGAGAATTAGTCTCACACAAAATGTCTTTTGAAAAGTCATTTAATGAATATACTCGAAAGATAAATGATTTAAATCAAACGATTTCAGAAATGAAAAAAGAGCTTTTTACACATCAAGAGACAATCTCTATAATGTCACAAGAAAAAGAGGCTCAAAAGAAGTTTCACAAAACTCGTGAAGACAAGGAAATTGAAAAAGTCATTGCTTTGGAAAATAAAATCAAAGTTTTGGATGATATTTCTGGTCAATCAGTTCAAACAATAAATATGCTTAATCATAATTGTAAAATAAGTTTTGTTAAACCTGAGTTCATCAAGAAAGCTCAAACAGTGAATCCTTGTATGTATGATATAGGTTGCTATAATGATAATCTTGCTTTAATGTTAGCTCCCGAATCTGACGAAACGATTCGTCTTTCCCAAGAAAGTCAATCAAAATTAAGTGATTTAATCAAACCTTTTGATTATAAAAACTTAAATTATCTTTATGACTTGTTTGTTTCACAATGTGAAAATACGGATGAACAAAGATACTTTTAAGAAAGATCAAAGATGAGTCATACATCTGGAAAGAATGTATACTTAAAAGAGAATTTTAATAGACAAACAACTTTGTTAAAAACCGGATGGAAGAATCCACTCCGTGGGCTAAAAAATGTAAAACTTCTCAGATATTTCAAACACTTAAACAAGATATTAACACGATTTTTAATGGTGTGAAATTCTACAAAGAAGTCATATTGATCCAGTCATTAGTAGGACCATTGAAACCAATTTTGATTCCCCAGTTCATAAACTTATGACTAACACAGAAAGATTTTTTCAATCTCTAAAAGAGGAAATTGTTGTAGATTTGAAATACTTTAATTCTCTTGAAAAGAAAATAGTGTCTCTTCAATCTCAACTAGAAACTCAAAGAACACAGTTTTTGAATGAAATCGATCGAATTTCCAGGGAATATTATTATGCTGATCTCATGAATGCTATACTTGGTGTATATACTGATCTTGATGAAGCAACTGATTTACAATGTGATTATATGGACGCTTTAGAAAAATGTCAAAGTCTTGAAAATGAGTTTCAAAAAGAAATACTACGTCAATTTTTTTTGAAGCACTTCAGCAACACACTATTAATCTTGAACTTGCCTTACAGCAATGTCAAAAACAAATTAAAAATGACAAAGCTTTGAAACAAAAAATCATCTTCGTTTTGAGAATTAAATGAAAAATATTTTGAAATTAAAGATTTGAAAACTCAGTTACAAGACAAAAACATTGCAATAAGTGAATTAAAGAAACTAATTGACAAGATGAAAGGAAAATCCGTGGACACTAATTTTGATAGATCATCAGTTATTCGACAACCGAATGCTTTTAAAAGTAAAAAACAATCATTTTTAGGTAAACCGGTTATATTTTCTGATTCTCTTGCAAAGAAAGATTTTCAAAGTCAAAGTCGGTCACCAAAAATAATTTGTCAAAGGATTTTTCAAAACTAGTCACTGCACAGATTTTGTCTAAGAATGTGATCAAGCTCAAAAGCATACAAATGTGATTGCACCAGGAATGAACAAAATAAACACTAAGGTCACTCAAACTCAAACACAACAGTTACCAAAAGACCTTAGGAAAACTAACAAACACGTGTGTTAGCCTGAAAATATGTCGGCTAATATGGAATTACACTAGTTTACTTATAGTCGGATACGTAAGGACTAGAAATGCCAAGTTAGGATAGTAGTGGGTATCAAGGGCTATAAATACCCCATTCATACTTCCATAAAGGGGTGAGGATAATCATTTGTATCTCATAAGTGTGTGTGTTTCTCTTTCTCTCTATAGAAACACACACATCTTCCCTTTCTCTCTTTGCATCTAATAATATGGCTTACTATTTCTTTTATCCTCCCCGACCTCCGGATCATGTCTTAGGCTATGAATCTTTATGGGTAACAATTGGCATTAGAGCCTAGGAGCATTTTGGGTTGATGGTTTGCTTATTTGGGTGTTGTTTAAAGCTTATTAAAGCTTTTCGTGGCTTGTTTTTAAGCCAAAACTTACGGGTTTAGTTAGCTGGTGTCTATTTTGTGCAAAAGCTTGAAACTTTCTTCTCTCTAATGTTTCTAGCTCATTTGTACAAATGGTTTGTGGTTTCTCAAAGCTTATTTCGAAAGATCTATGGTTTTTTAAGCTTTTTACACAAAATCTTGATCTGGAAATTTTTGTGTTAAAAACTATAAAGTTTGTGTTTTTATGGTAAATCTTGCCTTATGATACTTGGTTGTACAAAAGAAATCGAGTAAAAACGTCAAAAAGAGTGTTTTTTAAGTGATTCAAAAGTTGTTTTTCCGAAAAATTTGAATCCAGCGATTTATACGCTTAAAGACAGTGATTTATACGCTTGAAGACGGCGATTTATACGCTTAAAAACGGCGATTTATATGTATATGGCCAGCTGGTTTATACATCTCTGAAGGATTGCGGTTTATACTCTGAAAGGACGCGATTTTATACACTCTTGGGGGCGAGTTATCACTCTTAAAGGGAGGCGATGTTATCACTCTGTGTGGGGTGGCGATTTATAAACTTTGTAGGAGGCGATTTATTCCAACTTAAGGGGGGCTATTTATACCACTCTTAAGGGGAGGATTATATACTCACTTAAAGGAGGCGATTTATACCACTTTAGGGTGGGGCGATTTATACACTTAAGGGGTGCGATTTACACCCAGTATCAACCAAACTTAAACACCTTCCCAACACACCAAAGCGAAATCACAACACTTTAATGCGAACAAAACGATCATTAAGATTCACTAAAACGTCAAAACGGCTATGGAATTTGGATTTTAATGTCATGTGGTCACGAAGTTGATTTGGTATCCCTTATTTGAGATTGAAGTAGGTTTCACGAAGGCGTCTACTTATTTCATCATCGAGACTTCCTTCTACTTTCTACCCATTTTCTTCAAACCCAATCTATCAATTGATGACTTGCTTGAACGTATACGGTTTATGATTGAAACTTGAATTATCTAGTTATACCCGATGTAAGGAGTTACATTGTAGTACTCACAGATTATAGCTATCACTTATAAGAGTTACGTTGTTGTACTCAGTGTCACACGCAGATGCAGATGTAGATAGTTTTAAGAGGTGTTGTACTTTCTATACTTTTGATGTTAGATATAGGGTACTTAGAGGCTTTCTTCTACGCCGTTCTTCAATCAACAATAATGCAAGCTTAAGTAACAAATTTAGGAGATTTTACTTCATTTTCAAGTTTGGTATTCTGGACTACTTCACCAAGTGGTCACGAAAATAGCCAAAAGAATACGAGGTTGGTAAGTTAGCTAGAGAGTTTAAAGGTTGAGATGAACTCAACAATTCTCACAGGATATTTGAAGCTACACAACGTCAATGATACTTCTCAATCTAAGTAACATCTTTTAAAGTTCTTCAATGTCATTCATAACTTTTCAAGATGTTTGCTTAGGACAAGAACTTCTCGATATATGTGCGTACACGTCAATGATGCTTCCGAGAGTTCGAAACCATCATGGGGGAATACATGTACTTTGATACTTTGATGTAATCGGGTCAACTTCCAGGGGGAAGTAGTTTATACTACTTTACTTAGTATGGTTTATGTGAAGTATTCTACAAGCGTGAGAAAAGTGTTGTTGATTTCTCGCATGTACCCCCGAACAGATATTTACCAAGACCAAATGTTATGATACAGTATAGAATCAATATTATTTGATGTAAGATGTATACAAGTGAAGGATGATTCCTTAAATGGATAAATTGCTGACACTCGGGACTTAGTTGACTTTGGTGTAGCAATTCACATCAACACTTTCCTGGAGGAAGAAAAGTGCATTTTCGGGTCTTGTTTGATTTTGGTGCTACGGTTTCAACTTTGTTAAAAAGGATAAAGTGTGTACCTCAAGTATTGGATGATTCTTTTATAAAATTCCGCTATGCACTTTGAATGTCAAAGTTAGAAGATCGCTCAAGCTACATTAAAGTTTTCAGAATCTGCTTAAGATACGGATGTTGGTTCGGGGGGAAGCTGATTCAAAAACTTCATCAAAAAGGAGTCTATGAAGAAAGATTTCCAAGACATGCTGCATGAATTGGGGAGAAGTTAATCCAACTCATGCAAACTACAATTGTTCCAGAACAAGTAAAGACACAGAAGATCCAAGCTGGAGTACAAGTATCAAGACTAGAAGACAAATACGTCATCTTCAGCATTGGAAGCACTTTGGAAGACTTTATTATGTTGTATTTTGTATTTGTTAGGAACATTGTAAGTAATTACGTATGCCCGCATATTGGGGGAAGATTGTTAGCCTGAAAATATGTTGGCTAATACGGAATTACACTAGTTTACTTATAGTCGGATACGCAAGGACTAGAAATGTTAAGTTAGGATAGTAGTACGTATCAAGGGATATAAATACCCCCTCCATACTTCCATGAAGAGGTGAGGATAATCATTTGTATCTCATAAGTGTGTGTTTCTCTTTCTCTCTAGAAACATATACATCTTTCCTTTCTCTCTCTACATCTAATAATATGGCTTACTATTTATTTTATCCTCCCCAACCTCCGAATCGTGTTTTAGGCTATGAATCTTTATGGGTAACAGCGTGTCTTTCTCTACAGGAGTAATTTTCACTACTAGTGTTAGCAGACCACAACTTAAGAGCAATCAATTAGAAGATAGAGTCATGCATAACAATAGTCAAGTGAAGAAGAGAGAAGTAGAAGAACACCGTAGGAATTTAAAGTTTTCTAAAAATAAAACATTTGTAACTGCGTGTAATGACAGTTTGAAAGCTAAGACCTCGAATGTTAATTTTGTATGTGTAACTTATGGAAAATGTGTGTTGAGTGAAAATCATGATAGGTGTGTTCTTCATTATATTAATGGCGTGGATTCTAGAACTAAACAACCAATTATTGTGCCTATTAGTACTAGAGAACCCAAGAATAATGTGAACCAGACTGTTGCAACAACCAATAAGAAAACAGTTACTTTAGAATCCATGATCCAGAAACCTAGAAGCACTTTTAGGAAGCTATATGAGCATGCTAGTAAGACATGTAGCTGGTGGTACTCTAAGCTTACACCATCAGGATATACATGGAAACCTAAGTCCAATACATAGAATGTTAAACCAAATATTAGTGTGCCTCTAGGTGTAACACCCCCAAAATGGGTCACAACGGAAATATGTCCGGGAGTGTTACTTTATAATACAATAGCACAAGATATAAGAGAACGACCTCTAAATGAGTCGTTTGAAAAGTAATCTCGTTGATTTAATTGAAATTTAAATAGTCATAACATTTGTCCCATAGTTGTATCATAATGAAAGATTAAAAATACTATAACGAGATTGATTGTTTGTATGCATAAAGAAATCAATGGATGAAAGCTTGTAAAATTTGGACTCCAATGCACATTAATTGCTTTAAGCATCTTATTCACCCGAGAAAATACATGCTTAAAAGTGTCAACATAAAGATGTGATTTCAGAATGTTTATGAAATTATAAAAATTGAGGACCGCAAGATTTTCAAGAGTAAATAATGTAACACAGACAATATCACAAAAGTAAATACGACTACACTAAGCTGCATGACACTGAAGCAACAAAAATGAATGTAGCAATATATAAATGCAAATATTTTTCCTCGTGAAGGATGTTTCACTTACACAAACCCGCAACATTCAAAGTCCGACATGGTATACGTCCGTTAGCTCCGTCCTCCGAAACTAGTAACCGCTACTTACCTAAACGGGGATGTCAATCCCAAATAGATCTATTTATAACACTCAAGCTTACACCAAGTAATTAACAGTTCATGATAGTGGGCATAATGGGTTATCGCTACTTAAGCAAGCTCGTAATTTGTTTAAAAGTGTACTTGTGGCCAAATATAAAAACAAGCAATGTATCTCACCCCGAGATTTGTAAAATTATTTATAATCAAGTAAAACCGAGTCAATAAAACCACCTCAAAGTAATGAAAAAGATTTCTCAAATGAAATCAACAATGGAACTTAAGAAGGTAGTCTTGGTCAGTTACCTCGGGGGCTTGTTTCAACCTAGCAATATACTATGCTATAAACGTAATTAGCTTCGGTGTCATGAGCTTAGCGCAACGTAAATACCTTTTTATGTGAAGTTGTATTTGTTATAACTGTCGCATACGTGTTGATATCTTGTGGTCCACTATAATAACGTTTGAACTAAACCTATGAATTCACTCAACTTTATGTTGACGTTTTAAGCATGTTTTTCTCAGGTGCTTAGCATGGATGCTGTTGATTGACTTATGTGAAGTCTATTTGCCTGTACCGGTTTACCAGAGATTTATCTATGTCTTTAAATACCGTTGTTGAACTTATTTAAGCTTCCGCATTTTAACTTTGAATCTTTTAAATTTAATCGATGTAAAACTTATTATTATTATTTTAAAACTTTGCAACGGTGTTTATTTTCAAAACGTACCCTTAGAGGTCGTTCTTTATGCTTTGTACTTGAGATGCGCAATCAAGTCACGCCTCCGGACACGTGTTCCGTCCAGGCCCCGTCTGGGGGTGTGACAAAGACAGAGATAAAAAGTTAACGAGGAGCAGGATAATTTAGTTTAGTTAATTTTAGCTTATTTGTATTTTATTGTCTTTTAAGTTTTAAAAACCTTGTAATCTTTAAGTTTTATGAAATTTTAAGTTAAAGTTCTCTTTATGCAAAGATCTGTCTAAATTTGCTTATCTGCTCATTTCAATTCATCTTATTTCAATGCTTATCTTTTATTATATTCTACTTATTAATGTTTGTTTTGCTTAATCATCATCTGGTTTTAACATTTCTTCTTTTAAAACAGCTTTTTAATGGTAAAAAATGTTTTCATACCCTTTAAGGGGTGTTTGGGCCAAGACTCAAAATGGGTCAATACTGTGTTATAAATGGTTTGGGTCATAAAGACAGTTTTAACTAGCTTATTTAAGTATAGTTAATCTATTTTAAAAGGTTATCATAGTTTAAAATTCATTTCTAAGGTGTTGAGTCATAATAGAGTGAGTCTATGAGGTATAAGACTTATAGGTTAGCTTATTGGCTTAGGTTTTGATTAGGGTCTTATAAGTTGTGTTTCTATACTTGTTTTCTAGCCTTAAATGCATAAATGAGATCTAGTTAAG
Source organism: Tanacetum coccineum (assembly GCA_026074375.1). Lineage (NCBI taxonomy): Eukaryota > Viridiplantae > Streptophyta > Magnoliopsida > Asterales > Asteraceae > Tanacetum > Tanacetum coccineum. The sequence continues at coordinate 29,052 of BQNB010033035.1, read as the reverse complement.
TATGCATTTGCCATTTGCTCTTTAAGCCAAAATCTGTCTAGCCATCTTAACTTAGAAAAAGGTCCTTTTTCACTCTCAAAATTAGATAAGTTAGAAGTTGTTTTAAGGTCTGAGATTAAGAGCTTAAGCTCATTAGGTGTTCTTCTTTATCTGTTTTAGCTTATTATAGGTTTTGAAGTCTTTTTACTAGCTTATTTGAGGCTGCAAATAAGCCTTTTGTCCTTTAAGAAAACCACACTCAGTAGCTACTGAGTGTGAGAGTCCCTTTTCTTTTGCATTTTTCATAGCCCATTTTAATTTAAAACTCCTTTTTAAATGATGATTATTGTAGCTTATTGTTCCAGCTTTTAAGATAAATAGGACATTAATCCATAAGGATCCATCTAGGGGCTTAAAAATAAGCCCAAAGGTGCCTTGGTGGTCTGTTTGGTTAGCAGTTTAGCCCTTAGTTGCTTATTACTTTGTCATGTCTATTCATCTTAATCTAGTTGTTCATTGTTGTTCCTTTATGCTTATTCGGTATTGTTCATTATCTGCTTATGCTTATTTTTCTTTAAAACATGCTTATTAGTCTTCAAATTCCCAAGCAGTTTAAGCCCTTTTAGTCCTTAGTGATTTATACATTCTGTCTGTTTTTAATATGCTTTTTCCTAGCTTATTTCAATGTTTCATAAAAAGTTGTAGTTTTTAAAAATGCTTATTTTTATGTACCCTTTAAGTTTGTGCAAAAAGATTTTAAAAAAAAATGTTTTCTAATAAAGGTGAGGCATGGGGGTCGAACCCATGACCTACCCCTTACATACTCAGCACACTTAACACACACCTCTGCTACAAAACGCCCTTGGGTCTTTTTCATTCACTAGTTGCATTTCATTTATTATATAGTCATTTAAACAGTTTTGCTTATAACTGCTTATTAGCTTATTCTGTGCTTATTTGTTCAGCATCATTTCAAGTTTTTATTTTTCTTGCATTCCTCATTATTTAAACTATTTTTTGTATTTTTTCCAGATTTTTAATAAATAGTTTAGTATTTTTAATCATTTAATTTCATTAAAAGTGTTTTTAAATCATATTAAATTAAATAAAAATCAAAAAAATATAATTCTTTTTTTTAAATTTTCTTTTATCATGTAGGACCCAGAAAAAATAAATTTGCATCTGTAGGGTTAAATTTGTAAGATTTTGTTTTCTAAAGAACGAGTTTAAAATCTCGTTCTTGTTTTCGTGTTTTAAGTTTAATTGCCTTAATTTTTATGTTCCCGTAGACTTAGGTTTTCCTTTTATGCCTTATTTATGCTTCCCGTAGAATTTTAAGTCATTCATTTGCCTTTTTATGCTTTCTCGTAGTTTTAAGTATAAATTCCGTGCCTTTGCTTGTTTTTCCCGTAGATTTTTTAAGTTATCCCGTTGCCTTTGCTTGTTTTTCCCGTAGTTTTAGAAAACCCAATTCAAATCCTTCTTTTATTCAAGCATCCAATTGTCAATCCAAAAACGTAACCGTCAATTTCACGCCTCGTCGGGAAGAACGACCCGTGTCCGGTTTTAAACTTTGTAGATAACGAAGTAAGAGACCGATACTTCCGGTTACTATACTACTACTATTGAATTTCCTCTTATATTTATATTTATATATATTTAGTTATATATTTATATACTTAAAAAGGGCGAATCAATAATCCCTTGGATAAAGCTTAATATATAATAAGCTAAAGATTAAGTTAGTGGAGCTTTTGTGTGTTTTAATTAAGGGTGGCCGGTTATATAGGGTCATTAGAAGAGATTTTGTAAAAAAAATTAAGTATTGATATTATTGTAGGTATTTGTTGAAGTATAGAAAGGTAGAATGGTTTACATGCATGCAAAAGGGCTCCAAATGCAAAACGTATACGTTTTACGTAACGTATAAAAATAAAATATGAAAAGTTATAAATAATTTTGTAATATTTATATAACACTTATTTGACATAAACTTTTATTTGTTTGATGTCGGTTTACGTTGATTGTTGATTTTTAGTTTACGCGATTTAACTAAATGGTTAAAATTACAAGTAAACGCGTAAAAGTCTAAAATAAATAATTAGTTTGTAGTCGTAAAATGTCATGAAATGATGGATTGTCACACTGACGAGCGTACATGGCCTCTTAATCTGCAACCATAGCCATTTAGCGATGATATCGCCTATCCCTCTCAAGTGTGGATGTACGAGCCTGTAGTATCGCTCTCTCATCCTGTGCGTCCTGGTGACGCGTATGAAACTCCTTGCTATCAAGTCTATGACTGGAAGCGAGGTTAGTCACACTCTCCCTGACCTCCTCCAAGGTGGTCATGAATCCATAGTCAATACCTCGGGCCAAAGTAGACCCGGGTTGTCTAGCAGCAGCGGCTGCAGAGCTCTCTCCAATCTCGAATCTACGAGGTGGAGTAGCAAATCTGGCCCTCTTCCTAGGTGGCATGTCAGCCTCGAGAATTATCTCTCTACAGTCAAGTGATGGTAATGGTAATGGTGGGGATGGGATCCTGGGTAGTGGGGATGGTAGAGGTGATAATGGGATGGTGGTGGTGATGGAGGTGCAGGTACAATAGCGTACTCGGCAATGCGTGCCTCAATGGATGATGGTAGGGGTGTCTAAGGTCCGACCGATATCCGTTCCCTATAAAGTCTGGTCTCAGATAAAGGGATGATATGGTGTTGAGAGGTGGGTGATGGTGGGGTAGCAGCAGTCTCACCCTTCTCAAATAGTTCCTTCTCCTCAGATGAGGGAACAGAATTCGGTATAGGTGATGCGGAGTCGGCCGAAGCTAGAGGCTCCTCCTCCTTAGAGGGATAATATACGGGATCCTCCTCAGGATCCTCCCCAGGGTCATCCTCGACAGGCTTAGAGTCCGACAAGTAGTCAGGAGAAAGGGCAGTGGGTGATGCAAAATCAGGTAATGGCTGATCCTCAGCCGGTAACAAGTCATCGTCAAATGGTGCAAGATAATCTGGGTAGTCTAGAGCATGGACAAGTAGGAGTGGTACCTGATCAGGAGACTGTGGAGCAGCCTCAGGTGCCTTTGGCTCGTATGCATCCTTCAAATGAAATCCCCATGGTGATAAATCATCATCATTGGATATCGAAGTGTATGTAACCGTGGCGTGTGATGACGATGATGATGAAGACATGCTGTGACAATCAAGGGTTTATATATAATAATATAATATATAAGACAAGTGTAAAAATATACGTAAGGTAAGATAAGCACGTATATAAATCATGTAAGACATAGTGTAAGCAAATAATGTATGCTCATAAAAAAGTTTGATGTGATGCAATATTTATGAAAACGGTTATAGTCTAGGTAAAAATATATGATCTGGTTCTCTACAACCTTGGCTTTAGATACCAGTCTGTAACAGCCTCAAAATGGGTCGGAGCGGAAATATATCCGGAAGTGTTACTTCATAATACAATAGCACAAGATATAATAGAACGACCTCTAAATTAGTCATTTGAAAAGTAATCTTGTTGATTTAATTGAAATTTAAATAGTCATAACATTTGTCTCATAGTTGCATCATGATGAAAGATTAAAAATACTACAACGAGATTGATTGTTTGTATGCATAAAGAAATCCATGGTAGAAAGCTTGTAAAATTTAGACTCCAATGCACATTAATTGCTTCAAGCATCTTATTCACCTAAAAAAATACATGCTTAAAAGTGTCAACATAAAGTTGGTGAGTTCATAGGTTTATGTAATTTATAAAGTAGGACCGCAAGATTTCAAGTGTGTAATAATGTAACACATACAATATCACAAAAGTAATTACGACTGCACTAAGCTCATGACAATGAAGCTACAACAATTTATGTATGCAATTTAATGCTAATAATGTGCCTGTGTAGATGTTCAACCCGCAACATCCAAAGTCCGACATAGTATATGTCCGTTAGTTCGGTCCTCCGAAACTAGTAAGTACTACTTACCCGAACGGGGATGTCAATCCCAAATAGATCTATTTATAACACTCGCGCTTACACCAAGTTATTAACAGTTCATGATAGTGGGCATAGTGGGTTATCGCTACTTAGGCAAGCTCGTAATTTGTTTAAAAGTGTACTTGCGTCCAAATGTAAAAACAAGCAATGTATCTCACCCTGAGATTTGTAAAATTATTTATAATCAAGTAAAGTTGGGCTATAAACTCACCTCAAGTAATGTAATTGATTTTCAAATAAATCAACAATGAAAGATGTCACAATGAGTCGGTATGTAACCTAATTAATTATAGGTCGGATAAGAATAATGTACTTGAAATAAATAAAGCAATGTATTTTATAATGTTATATCACCACCTATTAGTATTAGTTTTAGTTTATAAGTCAAAACAATGTTTACGTAACGTTTGTCATTTAATGTCTAAATATATACACTTGTAAAATATTCTATTAGTCCGGAAATTAATTATAGTCAATTATGCTCGATCTACTATTTTTATTATTTCTAAAGTGACAAATATATAGTTTAAATAAATTCATAAATAATACTTATAATGTTTCAAAACGCGTACTAATATTATATAAATGACACATTATTATTTTTAAACATTTTTATAGTCCAAACGGACCCGAAATCACTCGAAAACACCCTATTTAATTTCTAACAGTTTTTTGCATTTTATAAAAGTGTGCAGGAAATTTTATATAAAAGTTGTCTAGTTTTAATGATGATTTACTCATTCAAATTACACTTTTAGGCTTCGAAATAAAGCGTTCTTTATATCATTCCGAGTAACAATTTAGTTTTATACTTAAGCCGGTTCGGACCAGAAAAGCCTCAAAAACACAAAACGAAATCTGATCATATTACATATTTTTCTCGAAAGCTGTCAAATTATATATAGTTGTCGGTAATTTTAAAAATTCATATCTTCTTCGTTTTAATTCCGTTTTTCACGTTCTTTATATGCACAGAACCGTATTAAGACAAACTATCATATTTATAATGTTTTGCCTTGCCTCGAAGTCTGTACCAAAACAATAGGCGTCATCTGAAAATTAAGTGTATATATATACTTTTAAACCAATGATTTTTACTCCATTTTAACACCACAAATCCTCTAATTACAACACTTCCAACTCCTTCAACAACAACAACAACAACATCTACTAACCTAATCCCATTGATTCGTCAAATAGTATATATATAATATATAAGCAAACACTCAACCAATTACCTTTAGACAAGATTGGTTAAGAATTCACAAAATAATATATATATGTAACCGGAAGTATGATTCTCGGGTCGTTATGTCCCAACGAGGTGTGCAATTGAAAATCGAATGAAGGATTGATGATTGATGTTTGAATATGAAAAAGTTATGATTGGTTTTTTATTTCTACAAGTTAAATATGCAAAAACGATTAAATAAAACCTAAAAACGAAAGCTATATAACTTAAAACCTAAAACGAGGATCAAAAACCTAATTTACACAATTTAAACCCTAGAATGAATTTTTTAAGTTTTTAAAGAAAATAAATTATAAAAAATACTAAACGTGTATAAAAAAATCTAGAAAAAATACAAAAAATAGCTAAGGGGTAAACGGTCCTATGAAAAATAAGAAAAGCTACACAACTTATCGAATAACCTGTGTAATAAGCTAAGACAGCTTATAAGCTTATGGGCCTAAAAGCCCCTTAAGTACCAAATGCGCCCAAGGTCTAACGGAAAAGACCCAAGGGCGCAGATGGTTGTGTGTGATGGTATAAGAGGGTTGAGGTTTGTTGAAGTCGGGGGGTTCGAGCCCTGGCTCACCCCTGACTTCCAAGCTTTCCCTTTTTTTATTTTTTATTTTCAAAATTTTCTTTTACAAACTTATTAAGCACATGAAAATAAGCATTTTTCTCAACTAGCACTTTTTATGAAATACACAAATAAGCATCTAAAGCTGCCTGATTGCTTAATGGCTTAAGGGCTTTTCTTTTTTTGGCCTTTTAAGCAACTTAAGAAAAAGCAAAACTTAAACTTAATTACACCTAATAAGCAAATGCAAGCTGAAATAAGCAAAAATGAATGAGAAAATAAGCCTAGAAAAGAGAATAAGTTTTTGACAGAAATGTGTATGCAAAAAGGGACAAAGGGTCAACTTTGGGCTTAAAAATAAGCCCTCAGACAGACACTTAAGGACCTATAAGCTAGAAAAAGGAAAAGAGGACATAAAAAGCTATAATAAAAAGCAAACAATAATTATTTTGAACAACTAATAAGCTAAAAAAGGAATTCAAAAGGGTTATGACAGACATAAATGCTAAAGTAGACAAGAGGCACAAAGGCTTTTCTTTTTGGCTTTTTTAAGGACAATAAGCAATTCAAATGGGGAAATAAGCATTCACAGATACTTAAGTTACAGATGTATTAGAATGAGTTTTTTAAGTCAAGAAAGTCACATGTTAATATACCTAGAAAAATTTGTAAAGTTATTTAAGCAACATAGAATAATATAACCTTTGAAAACTTTTGAGAGGTCAATCGTAATTTAATAAAAGTAACATTATAAGTATATTCTTGTAGAGTTGGTGACCTTGGATTAATCTCCGTCTATTTGTGGTCTTTCATTCATTCAAATAAGGTACGGATTCTGAATACTTTGTATTCGTCTTGAACTATCGGACGATATTCCGTCCTTTCAGTAATGTGACATTCTTTCTTTTCATGATTCATCCCAGAACAGCTATGCTTCCCATTTTAGTCTTTGCCAATGATCCTTTACAGTTTTGGGATTTCCAAGACTTATCTATTGCCCGAGTTTTTCTATATAAAACGCATGACCATGATTTTACATGAACTTACCACCTATCATGGAGGACCATGAACGTGCACATGAAGGCAACATGTGTCACGACTCTTCGCATTGAGAAGTGATTTTCACACTAGGGCGTCCCTTTTTCATGTTACCAATTTATATTCATGTATGGCTATTATTATTCAGGGCGTATGGAATGCATCCGAGTACATAAACATTTTACACGTTCATGTGAATTTGGCTGTGTTGCTCTACACCCATCAAAATCTGATCTGCTCCCTTCCACCCATATTATATAAGAGGTCACCCCTCCTATTACATGATTGATGCAGCCCCTCTATTAAATGCATGTATTCACTGACATTATTATTATGACATGTATGATTATATGACTCGTGAGCATTCCTTATTATTTAGTTTATACATCCATGATACTCTCATGACATCTTTGACTTTACCGTTACCATGTATTACATGTTTATTTCCTATCTTTATGACTATGCTCCAGGTTTCCTCATTGACAACTTTTGATCTTTCCGCTACTTTGTATTTATCTAATCCAGGATTCATACTTAATAATTACATTTTATATATCCGTTCACATGAGCATTATGCTCAGTATCCGAAGTTTTCATTCTCTTTCTTATACGGCAGGTATATAGTAGGGAGATTGGGAATGAGAGAGTGTGTGCTTAAGGAAGTTACCTATTAGCTTCCTTACTTTATATCACATACTTTTGATGTGCTATAGCTAATCGTGGACACCATGTTTCGTCCTTTAGACTTCTTTTACGTTATTCATGTTGGTCTCATAATTGGGAGCCGATGTTTGATTCCGGCTTTCCACCTTGTCCTATGACTTTATGCCTTTATTATTCCGGAGTGGGTCGTTACAATTATGGTATCAGAGCTAAAGGTTTTGACCTGTAGGCTCTAAAACTTGACCTGTGAGGATTGGGTAGATATTAGGTTCTTTTAGAATCGACGTTTATCTTCTTTCGCGTTTTGACCTTCTAACCGTTTAACCGTTTAACCCTCTTTGTAAATGTAAGATGGTTAACACTCGTACCGATGCTGAACTCGCGAGCATGCCGTGGATGCATGATCCACATATTTTCGAGCAGGTTCTCGAAAGTACCAGCAATGGTAGCTCGGAGTCGGGGAGTAAACCACTACCAGTCACTATTTCATACTTGGCTTGAGCGCTCATTAAGCAGAAACCCTATTCGTTCGAAGAGGCAGTACCCCTAGTTGATGTTAAATCTCCATATGAGAAGATCTTCGACGTGATGGATTGTAAATGATGCTTTTTAAGAAAGACCAGATTGGCTGAGTATTAAGTCGACGGGTGACGCGTAGCTTGGTGGAAGCCCTATAAACAGTCATAAGAGGAGATGCGTGGTTTAACACTTGACATTTGGGCAACTTTCAAGGAACTGTTCTTTCTACAGTTTTTCCCTCGAGCCGAGCAAGAGCGCTTGAAGAGAGAGTACCATTCCATCCGCCAACGGGGCGAAATGAGAATAGTACCGAGACAAAAATGCACATTTCCTCGATTAGCAGGTTTTCACTGGGCAGGCTGCTGGCACTACATGTAGCGAAAGAGCAGGCGAAGAACTCATCGTTGGGGTCTTCACAATCGATCCTCGACCAGGCATGTGTCTACCGTTTACGGATTTTCCCAGGTTTGCGGATGCTGCACGCAACTTAAGAACCTTCGTTGACCAGGGAGGATTATGATAGGTCTTAGCAGGTCGAACAAGAGCATAAAAGTGAGGAACACATATACAGCCGGCCACACAAGCAGAGAAGTTTGATCGGAGGTCACGGTCAGAAATAGATGACCTGCCTGGATCAACAGGCAGGCAGGTGGTGGTCACAACCAACAACACAACAACACAAACAAATACTCTAAGCGGCAATACCAGGAGTACGGTCTTGACACGACCAAAGGAACAGAGGTCAAGCAATTCCACCAGATCTACTAGTTCTGAATCCCAGCTCAGCAGTCTAGGGTACCCACTGAGGTTTAAAACTCACCCTGTTTGTGCCACGTGTGACGAAGACACTAGAGAGTCGTCGTACTTCGTTGAACTTGCTCAAATGCGGCCAGCTGGTCATCTCAGCAGGATTTTGCAAGAAGAACCTAGGGGCAGGTACGTCTGGTTCATGCAACGAAGAAGGCCAGATGCATCCGGACCAGTGTCCTTGGCCCTTACACAGACATGCCGCCAATACTACAGTACCATCACTGGTCATTATTAATATCGGACGTGTAGTGTTTGTTTTATTTGATACGGTGCGACAACATTCTGTGATATCTACCAAGTTTAGCCGTCATGTTTACAATGACAACCATATAACATTATCATGTATTATGTATTATCCACGCCCATGAAAGACTTCCGTACTATTACCCATGTATATAAAATCTCCTCTACAGTTTGGCTGACAAGATTTTGTTCGTTAATGCACTTCCCTTGGATAGTGTAGAATTTGACATAATTATAGTATAAAGACTGGTTTATCACACACCGGGCTATGATTGCCTAGTCATTCGATTGTTATTTCGGCGATATTCATGCTCCCTGAATTTATTTATCATGGTCCTTTACCGTAAAAATCTATGAAGATTCATTTGTCGATTTAAAAGCACGTACCTTACTATCGCATGTGCGTAAAGTTTTCTGGCTACCATTCAAGACAACGACATCTGACGTTTTCTTCTATCCATGATCAGTCGAGTTGTTTCACGAATTTCAGGACATATTTCTAGAAGAACTTCCAGGATACTCCTATTCCTCCGATGTCGTTTTTTAAACATTGAGCTTAATTCCCCGGAGCTGAGCCTAGCTCAAAAGCTCCTTAATCGCATGGCACCAACTAGTTAAAAGAGTTGAAGGATCGAGTTACAGTATTATTGTTGCGAGTTTTAATTCGCCTAGTGTAATCACCATGTGGGTGCAACACGGGTTCTGTTTGTAAAAGGAAGTGAACCGGGTTTTTAGCATGGAGATTATTATCGACTACCGGTGAATTGAAAAGAATAACCATTCGAAATCGTTACCCCTGTCCACGTATCGTTATTTATTTGATAGCTTCAGGGCGCTAAACATTTTTCCAAGATTGATTTACTATCTGTTTACCATCATTGCGAGTGAAAGAGCAGGACATTTCCAAGACTATGCTTTTTGCACACGTTATGGTCATTATTGACTTCTTGGTTATCCTTGTGGTTACGAATGCCCAGCTGTATTTTATGGACTTGATGAACCGAGTTTTTTCATAGAATTCTTGGACAAGTTCCGTCATCGTGTTCATATGAGTATTCTTGGTCTTCTCTAAGTCTAAAGAAGAAACAAGAGAAGCATCTCCACAACTGTTCACATAAATTTTACGACAGGAGAAATTATATGCCAAGTTTTCCAAGTGTGAATTTTGATTGAGTAAGGTGGCATTTCTGGGTCAACATGTTTTAGCAGAAGAATCAACTATGGATCCGCGAGGCTGAGGCTATCACCAAATGGCCAAGACCGACGTCTGTGACCGAAGTACGGAGTTTTCTTGGATTAGCAAGTATTACCAGCAATTCGTAGGAGGTTTCTCCGATTAGCCTTACCTTACACTAAGCTTATTGCGAAAAGGGCAAGAAGTTTAATGGAATGAAGAGCGAGAAAAGAGCTTTGAAGAGCTTAAGCAACGTTTGGTTTCCTCGCCTATTCTTACTCTTCCATCTGGTTCAGGTGGATTTCAGATTTACAGTGATGCTTCTAAGAAGGGTCTTGGGTGTGTACTCATGCAGCATGGGAAAGTGATGCCTATGCCTCACGACAACTAAAGCCCTATGAGTAAACTATCCTACTCATGATCCAGGAGTTAAGCAGCCCAGATGTCTTCGCTCTCAAAATTTGGAGACCCTACCTTTATGGCGAGTCCGTGTGAAATTTTTACCGATAATAACAGCCTTAAATAAATTCATCCACGCAGCGAGAATTCAATATGAAACCAGAGGCTTGGTTTGGAGTTATTGAAGATTATGATAACCAACATTCAGTACCATCCGGGTAAAGCAAATGTGGTGGCTGATGCTTTGAGGTTTTAGGAAGTCTAGCGTATAGCTGGTATCAAAGCGGAAAAGGGATTAATCGAGACCTTGAGCGTTTGATACGAATTATGTGTTTTCGTAAGACAGAGTGTGTTTCCTGGCTAGTCTGAGGGTCGACCAAACCAAATTTTGCAGATCAAAGACATGCTCCCAGAAGGATACGGAGAAATCAGCAATTATTCAGAATATTGATCAGCAGACCGAGTATCGCGTTTATGAAAGCTGGCATTTTAAATGGCAGGGTACTAAATAATGCGTACAGAGGATCCTACACTTCGAGAAGCCTTGATGACTGAGCCCATAGTTCTCCATTTTTTCAATCATCCAGTTTGACAAAGATGTACACGATCTCAAGCAACACTTTTGGTGGAGTGGTATGAAGCGCGATGTGGCTACGTTTGTGTCAAAGTGTTTAACATGTCAGCAGGTTAAGATTGAACACCAACGTGCAAGTGGGCTATTGCAACCGTTAGAGATTCCTGTTTGGAAGTGGGACGAAATATCCATGGATTTTGTTACCGGGTTACCACGGACTCAGAGGAAGCACGATGCTATCTGGGTTGTTGTAGATCGCTTGACTAAATCGGCACATTTTCTTCCTATCCGTAAGGATTACCCCGTTAGTAAATTAGCAGAAATGTTCCAACAAGAAATTGTTCGATTACACGGTACTCCATCAGCGATCGTGTCAGATAGAGATCCACGTTTCACGTCTCGTTTCTGGAAAGGTTTACAGAAAGCTTGGGGAACCAGGCTCAAGTTTAGTACAGCTTTTCATCCTGAGACCGACGGACAGTCGGAGCGTACGATTCAAACATTAGAGGATATGTTACGTTCATGTGCTTTAGAATGGGCAGGAAATTGGGATGACTATATATGTCTAGTGGAGTTTGCCTACAATAACAGTTGGCATGCGAGCATTAAATGCGCTCCTTTCGAGATGTTGTATGGTAGGAAATGTCGTGCTCCTATTTGTTGGGATCAGGTCGGTGAACGTATTCTTGAGGGTCCGGAGATGATTGAGGTGACTAATGAAAAGGTCGCCGTCGCCAGGGAAAAGCTTAAGGAAGCTCAGACTCGTCAGAAGAGTTACGCCGACAGACATCGCAGAGCGTTAGAGTTCCAGCCGGGTGAACATGTTTTCTTGAAAGTATCACCTACACGTGGAGTCAGGCGTTTTGGTATCAAGGGCAAGCTTAGTCCTCGTTTCATAGGACCGTTTGAGATTCTTGATCGCGTTGGTGAGGTTTCCTATCGTTTGGCGTTACCTTCTCAGCTATCTCATGTTCACAATGTGTTTTATGTATCATTACTCAGAGGTTACAAGTATCATCCTCTTCACGTTGTCTCTTATCCATTCGATCAGATCCATGAGGATTTATCTTATACGAAAGAGCCTGAGTCTATTCTAGACCGTCAGGACAGAGTCATGAGGAACAAGACGATCCCTTTTGTCAAAATTCTTTGGAGGAATCATCCCGAGCGGGAAGCCACTTGGGAGACCGAGGAGTCTATACGGACTTCTTATCCTCATTTTCTTCCATGATCTAGTATGTTCTTTTCAGTCATATCATGTTTCTATTTCGAGGACGAAATTTTTTTTTAGAGGGGAAGAGTTGTAAAACCCGCATTTTTGAAATTTGAGTTTTTCATTTCAAAATATTAATTTTGAAATATAACCTATGGTATATGAAAAGAATTTGGAAATAAAAACCTTAAGTTATGGATTTTTGAAAATAATGGTATTTTGGTATAAAGTATATAAAAAAAAAGATATTTTTTTGTAGATAAGCATTAGAAATTTGGAAGTAATTATTGTGTATATCTAAAAAGGGTAAATTTGATTTAGTTGTGATAATTAAGGAATAGAGTGTAAATACTTTTGGAAACAAGTGTGTAATTGTCTGCACAATTAATTGGTGATTATCCCCTCACCACTATAAATACTACACGTCCCCAACTCTCTCTCTCATCCAGTATTCACTCAAATTTCTCTGTCAAATTATCCTCCATTGTTGTTTTGAAGATTTTAAGATTAGAAGTTTTAAATCATTCGGGTGATCCTAGTAATAAAGTTCTTCTTTTTTTTGGTGTATTGATCCGTGTTCATCTTGGTGTCATTCTTCTTCATCTAGTAAGGTTAGCATATTAAATTTTTATGTTTTTGATCATAATTAATAAGAACAAGAACATTAGAACATGAAATTGATTGGGTTCATTCTATAAAAACTAGGCAGAATTTTGGGTTGTGTTCAACAGATCATAACTCAATGATAAAAATAGATTTTATTATGTTTCTAGAGTCTAAAGGGTAGAAAAACGAATATACTTTCTGAAAAATCCGGCCTCAAGTCAATTGGATGTAGGGAAGGTCAGTTTTTCGAATTTACAAGAAAAAGTGTCAGTTCTGGAAATCAACTCCGAAAATTTTACTTTTAGGTTGAGAATTTTATAAAATCACATCAGATTTGAGGGCTAATTTTTGAATATGTTAAACTAAATAATATGTGTGACCTCTGTGATTTTTCTTATAATTAATTAAGGGGTTTAACTTGGTCAAATAGACGTAAAATTTTCATAAGTTTCTGCCCAAGTCGGTTATGGGTGACGTTTTGATGAAATTAACAAGGGTCAAGGACCACTTAAATTCGAATTGATTAAATTATTTATGGGGACATATAGACATAATCATAGGTACCTGTGATTTTTGGATGAAATTTTACAGATGTATTAGAATGAGTTTTTTAAGTCAAGAAAGTCACATGTTAATATACCTAGAAAAATTTGTAAAGTTATTTAAGCAACATAGAATGATATAACCTTTGAAAACTTTTGAGAGGTCAATCGTAATTTAATAAAAGTAACATTATAAGTATATTCTTGTAGAGTTGGTGACCTTGGATTAATCTCCGTCTATTTGTGGTCTTTCATTCATTCAAATAAGGTACGGATTCTGAATACTTTGTATTCGTCTTGAACTATCGGACGATATTCCGTCCTTTCAGTAATGTGACATTCTTTCTTTTCATGATTCATCCCAGAACAGCTATGCTTCCCATTTTAGTCTTTGCCAATGATCCTTTACAGTTTTGGGATTTCCAAGACTTATCTATTGCCCGAGTTTTTCTATATAAAACGCATGACCATGATTTTACATGAACTTACCACCTATCATGGAGGACCATGAACGTGCACATGAAGGCAACATGTGTCACGACTCTTCGCATTGAGAAGTGATTTTCACACTAGGGCGTCCCTTTTTCATGTTACCAATTTATATTCATGTATGGCTATTATTATTCAGGGCGTATGGAATGCATCCGAGTACATAAACATTTTACACGTTCATGTGAATTTGGCTGTGTTGCTCTACACCCATCAAAATCTGATCTGCTCCCTTCCACCCATATTATATAAGAGGTCACCCCTCCTATTACATGATTGATGCAGCCCCTCTATTAAATGCATGTATTCACTGACATTATTATTATGACATGTATGATTATATGACTCGTGAGCATTCCTTATTATTTAGTTTATACATCCATGATACTCTCATGACATCTTTGACTTTACCGTTACCATGTATTACATGTTTATTTCCTATCTTTATGACTATGCTCCAGGTTTCCTCATTGACAACTTTTGATCTTTCCGCTACTTTGTATTTATCTAATCCAGGATTCATACTTAATAATTACATTTTATATATCCGTTCACATGAGCATTATGCTCAGTATCCGAAGTTTTCATTCTCTTTCTTATACGGCAGGTATATAGTAGGGAGATTGGGAATGAGAGAGTGTGTGCTTAAGGAAGTTACCTATTAGCTTCCTTACTTTATATCACATACTTTTGATGTGCTATAGCTAATCGTGGACACCATGTTTCGTCCCTTTAGACTTCTTGTTAACGTTATCATTTTGGTCTCATAATGGGGAGCCGTGTTTTGATTCCGCTTTCCACCTTGTCCTATGACTTTATGCCTTTATTATTCCGGAGTGGGTCGTTACAATTATGGTATCAGAGCTAAAGGTTTTGACCTGTAGGCTCTAAAACTTGACCTGTGAGGATTGGGTAGATATTAGGTTCTTTTAGAATCGACGTTTATCTTCTTTCGCGTTTTGACCTTCTAACCGTTTAACCGTTTAACCCTCTTTGTAAATGTAACATGGTTAACACTCGTACCGATGCTGAACTCGCGAGCATGCCGTGGATGCATGATCCACATATTTTCGAGCAGGTTCTCGAAAGTACCAGCAATGGTAGCTCGGAGTCGGGGAGTAAACCACTACCAGTCACTATTTCATACTTGGCTTGAGCGCTCATTAAGCAGAAACCCTATTCGTTCGAAGAGGCAGTACCCCTAGTTGATGTTAAATCTCCATATGAGAAGATCTTCGACGTGATGGATTGTAAATGATGCTTTTTAAGAAAGACCAGATTGGCTGAGTATTAAGTCGACGGGTGACGCGTAGCTTGGTGGAAGCCCTATAAACAGTCATAAGAGGAGATGCGTGGTTTAACACTTGACATTTGGGCAACTTTCAAGGAACTGTTCTTTCTACAGTTTTTCCCTCGAGCCGAGCAAGAGCGCTTGAAGAGAGAGTACCATTCCATCCGCCAACGGGGCGAAATGAGAATAGTACCGAGACAAAAATGCACATTTCCTCGATTAGCAGGTTTTCACTGGGCAGGCTGCTGGCACTACATGTAGCGAAAGAGCAGGCGAAGAACTCATCGTTGGGGTCTTCACAATCGATCCTCGACCAGGCATGTGTCTACCGTTTACGGATTTTCCCAGGTTTGCGGATGCTGCACGCAACTTAAGAACCTTCGTTGACCAGGGAGGATTATGATAGGTCTTAGCAGGTCGAACAAGAGCATAAAAGTGAGGAACACATATACAGCCGGCCACACAAGCAGAGAAGTTTGATCGGAGGTCACGGTCAGAAATAGATGACCTGCCTGGATCAACAGGCAGGCAGGTGGTGGTCACAACCAACAACACAACAACACAAACAAATACTCTAAGCGGCAATACCAGGAGTACGGTCTTGACACGACCAAAGGAACAGAGGTCAAGCAATTCCACCAGATCTACTAGTTCTGAATCCCAGCTCAGCAGTCTAGGGTACCCACTGAGGTTTAAAACTCACCCTGTTTGTGCCACGTGTGACGAAGACACTAGAGAGTCGTCGTACTTCGTTGAACTTGCTCAAATGCGGCCAGCTGGTCATCTCAGCAGGATTTTGCAAGAAGAACCTAGGGGCAGGTACGTCTGGTTCATGCAACGAAGAAGGCCAGATGCATCCGGACCAGTGTCCTTGGCCCTTACACAGACATGCCGCCAATACTACAGTACCATCACTGGTCATTATTAATATCGGACGTGTAGTGTTTGTTTTATTTGATACGGTGCGACAACATTCTGTGATATCTACCAAGTTTAGCCGTCATGTTTACAATGACAACCATATAACATTATCATGTATTATGTATTATCCACGCCCATGAAAGACTTCCGTACTATTACCCATGTATATAAAATCTCCTCTACAGTTTGGCTGACAAGATTTTGTTCGTTAATGCACTTCCCTTGGATAGTGTAGAATTTGACATAATTATAGTATAAAGACTGGTTTATCACACACCGGGCTATGATTGCCTAGTCATTCGATTGTTATTTCGGCGATATTCATGCTCCCTGAATTTATTTATCATGGTCCTTTACCGTAAAAATCTATGAAGATTCATTTGTCGATTTAAAAGCACGTACCTTACTATCGCATGTGCGTAAAGTTTTCTGGCTACCATTCAAGACAACGACATCTGACGTTTTCTTCTATCCATGATCAGTCGAGTTGTTTCACGAATTTCAGGACATATTTCTAGAAGAACTTCCAGGATACTCCTATTCCTCCGATGTCGTTTTTTAAACATTGAGCTTAATTCCCCGGAGCTGAGCCTAGCTCAAAAGCTCCTTAATCGCATGGCACCAACTAGTTAAAAGAGTTGAAGGATCGAGTTACAGTATTATTGTTGCGAGTTTTAATTCGCCTAGTGTAATCACCATGTGGGTGCAACACGGGTTCTGTTTGTAAAAGGAAGTGAACCGGGTTTTTAGCATGGAGATTATTATCGACTACCGGTGAATTGAAAAGAATAACCATTCGAAATCGTTACCCCTGTCCACGTATCGTTATTTATTTGATAGCTTCAGGGCGCTAAACATTTTTCCAAGATTGATTTACTATCTGTTTACCATCATTGCGAGTGAAAGAGCAGGACATTTCCAAGACTATGCTTTTTGCACACGTTATGGTCATTATTGACTTCTTGGTTATCCTTGTGGTTACGAATGCCCAGCTGTATTTTATGGACTTGATGAACCGAGTTTTTTCATAGAATTCTTGGACAAGTTCCGTCATCGTGTTCATATGAGTATTCTTGGTCTTCTCTAAGTCTAAAGAAGAAACAAGAGAAGCATCTCCACAACTGTTCACATAAATTTTACGACAGGAGAAATTATATGCCAAGTTTTCCAAGTGTGAATTTTGATTGAGTAAGGTGGCATTTCTGGGTCAACATGTTTTAGCAGAAGAATCAACTATGGATCCGCGAGGCTGAGGCTATCACCAAATGGCCAAGACCGACGTCTGTGACCGAAGTACGGAGTTTTCTTGGATTAGCAAGTATTACCAGCAATTCGTAGGAGGTTTCTCCGATTAGCCTTACCTTACACTAAGCTTATTGCGAAAAGGGCAAGAAGTTTAATGGAATGAAGAGCGAGAAAAGAGCTTTGAAGAGCTTAAGCAACGTTTGGTTTCCTCGCCTATTCTTACTCTTCCATCTGGTTCAGGTGGATTTCAGATTTACAGTGATGCTTCTAAGAAGGGTCTTGGGTGTGTACTCATGCAGCATGGGAAAGTGATGCCTATGCCTCACGACAACTAAAGCCCTATGAGTAAACTATCCTACTCATGATCCAGGAGTTAAGCAGCCCAGATGTCTTCGCTCTCAAAATTTGGAGACCCTACCTTTATGGCGAGTCCGTGTGAAATTTTTACCGATAATAACAGCCTTAAATAAATTCATCCACGCAGCGAGAATTCAATATGAAACCAGAGGCTTGGTTTGGAGTTATTGAAGATTATGATAACCAACATTCAGTACCATCCGGGTAAAGCAAATGTGGTGGCTGATGCTTTGAGGTTTTAGGAAGTCTAGCGTATAGCTGGTATCAAAGCGGAAAAGGGATTAATCGAGACCTTGAGCGTTTGATACGAATTATGTGTTTTCGTAAGACAGAGTGTGTTTCCTGGCTAGTCTGAGGGTCGACCAAACCAAATTTTGCAGATCAAAGACATGCTCCCAGAAGGATACGGAGAAATCAGCAATTATTCAGAATATTGATCAGCAGACCGAGTATCGCGTTTATGAAAGCTGGCATTTTAAATGGCAGGGTACTAAATAATGCGTACAGAGGATCCTACACTTCGAGAAGCCTTGATGACTGAGCCCATAGTTCTCCATTTTTTCAATCATCCAGTTTGACAAAGATGTACCACGATCTCATTCAACACTTTTGGTGAGGTGGTATGAAGCGCGATGTGGCACGTTTGTGTCAAAGTGTTTTAATCTTCAGGCAGGTTAAGATGAACACCAACGTGCAATGGGCTATTGCAAACCGGGTTAGAGAATCCTGTTGGAAGTGGGACGAGAATATCCATGGAATTTGTTACTCCATGCACCCCCATTACACCCACGCACCCGGTACCAGACCTCAAGAAGCACGCTGCCTATCTGTTGTTGTAGATCGCTTGACTAAATCAAGAACATTTTCTTCCTATCCGTAAGGATTACCCGTTAGTAAATTAGCAAAATGTTCCAACAAGAAATGTTCGAGTACACCGTTACTCCATCAGCGATCGTAGTCAGATAGAGATCACGTTTCACACTTCTCATTTCTGGAAAGGTTTTTACATAAGCTTGGGGAACCAGGTCTCAAGTTAGTAATCAGCTTTTCATCCTGAACCGACAGACAGTCGGAGTCTACATTCAAACAATAGAGATATGTTACGTTCATAGGCTTAGAATGGCAGAAAATGGGATGACTATATATGTCTAGTGGAGTTTGCCTACAATAACAGTTGGCATGCGAGCATTAAATGCGCTCCTTTCGAGATGTTGTATGGTAGGAAATGTCGTGCACCTATTTGTAGGATCATGTCGGTGAAACTATTCTTGAGGGTCCGTAGATGATTGGGGTGCCAATTGACAAGGTCACCCGTCGCCAGGGAAAAGGCTAAGGAAGCTCAAGACTTGTCAGAAGAGTTACGCCGACAGCATCGCAGAGCTTAGAGTTCTATGCCGGGTGAACAAATGTATTTTCCTTAAAATATCAACCTCACGTGAGTCCGGGTCAGGCGTTTAGGAGACAAGGCAAGCTAGTTCCCTCGTTTTCATAGACCGTTTTGAGAAACTTGATCGCTGTTGGTGAGGTTTCCGATCGTTTGCGTTAACCGTTTCTCAGCTATCTCATGATCACAATGTGTTTTATTATCATACTCAGCAGGTTACAAGTATCATCTCTTCTTCAACGTTGTCTCATATCCATTCGATCAATCCATGAGGATTTAATCTTATACGGAATGAGCATGAGTCTATTCTAGACCCGTCAGGACAGAGTCATGAGAACAAGAGATGACGATCCCTTTTGTCAAAATTCTTTGGAGGAATCATCCCGAGCGGGAAGCCACTTGGGAGACCGAGGAGTCTATACGGACTTCTTATCCTCATTTTCTTCCATGATCTAGTATGTTCTTTTCAGTCATATCATGTTTCTATTTCGAGGACGAAATTTTTTTAGAGGGGAAGAGTTGTAAAACCCGCATTTTTAAAATTTGAGTTTTTCATTTCAAAATATTAATTTTGAAATATAACCTATGGTATATGAAAAGAATTTGAAATAAAAACCTAAGATATGGATATTTGAAATTACCTGGTAATTTGGTATGACATATATAAAAAAAAAGATATTTTTTTTAGATAAGCATTAGAAATTTGGAAGTAATTATTGTGTATATCTAAAAAGGGTAAATTTGATTTAGTTGTGATAATTAATGAATAGAGTGTAAATACTTTTGGAAACAAGTGTGTAATTGTCTGCACAATTAATTGGTGATTATCCCCTCACCACTATAAATACTACACGTCCCCAACTCTCTCTCTCATCCAGTATTCACTCAAATTTTGCTGTCAAATGAATCTCCCTTGTTGTTTTTGGAAGATTTTAAGATTATAAGTTTAAATCATTCGGTATCCTAGTAATATAGTTCTTCTTATTTTGGTGTATTGATCCGTGTTCATCTTGGTTCATTCTTCTTTCATTAGTAAGGTTTATGCATATTAAATTTTTATGTTTTTGAATCATAATTAAATAAGAACAAGAAACATTAGAACATGAAATTGATGGTCTTTCTTAATTAAAAACTAGGCAGCATTTTGGTTGTGTTCAACAGATCATACTCCAGATAAAAATAGATTTATTTATGTTTCTGGAGTCTAATGGGTAGGCAAAACCATATACTTTCTGAAAAATCGGCCTCAAGTCAATTGTGAGGTAGGGAAGGTCAGTTTTTTCGAATTTTACAAGAAAAAGGTTAAGTACTGAAATCAACGTCCGAAAATTTTACTTTTAGTGTTTGAATATAATAAAATCACCATAAGGATATGGATGGCTAATTTTTGAATATGTAAAACTAAATAATATAAGTGACCTTTGTAATTTTATCATTATATTAATTAAGGGGATTAACTTGCAAATAGACGATAAAATTTTCATAAGTTTCTTCTGCCCAGCATCAGTTTTGACAGTTTTGATTAACAAGGGTCAAGGGACCACATTAAAATTCGGATTGATTAACATTTTATTTTTATGGGGACACATTAGAAACAAATCATAGTACCTTGATTTTTGTTGAATTTTTAAAGATGTTTGATGAGTTTTTTAAGTAAAGAAAGTCATGTTAATTTACCTAGAAAATTGTAAAGCTTATTTAAGCAACATAAGATGATATAAACCTTTGAAAACTTTTGAGAGGTCAACGGAATTTAATAAAAGTAACATTAAAAATGGAAAGTAACCTTAATCATGAACAAGTAACTTATATATGTCCTTTAACATGTAGATCGCATTAAGCAGGAGTAGCTTCCATCTTCTTATCCATCTCTTTCCGTTACTGCTGGACATAAGGTACGGATATTCCGTCCTTTCAGTAAGGACATTCTTTCTTTTCATGATTCATCCCCAGAACTGCTA
The DNA here is from genome assembly GCA_026074375.1 of Tanacetum coccineum. NCBI lineage: Eukaryota > Viridiplantae > Streptophyta > Magnoliopsida > Asterales > Asteraceae > Tanacetum > Tanacetum coccineum. Next base: position 7,830 of record BQNB010033035.1, on the reverse strand, counting down.
TGCTTCCCCATTTTTATGTCTTTTGCCATGATCCTTTACATGTTTGATTTCAAGACTTATTCTATTGCCCGAGCTATATATACGCATGACCATGATTTACATGACTTACCACCTAGTCATGGAGGTACCATGACCGTGACACATGAGGCACCTGTGTCACGACTCTTTCGCGTTGAGAGTGATTTCACGCGGCGTCCCTTTTCATGTTACCAGATTATATTTCATGTTTGGCCATTATTATTCAGGGGCGTATGGGTGCATCCTAGTTTACATGTTTACACGTTCATGGTGATTGGTTGGTGTGTGCTCTACATCCCATCACATTGGAGCTGATCCCTCCACCCATATTATTATAAGAGGTCACCCCTCTATTACATGTTGAGGCAGCCCCTCTATTATATGCATGTATTCACGACATTATTATTATGACATGTATGATTATATGAGCTCGTGGGCATTCCTTATTATTTATGTTTATACTATCCATGATATTTCATGACATCTTTACTTCGTATTACCATGCTTTACATGTTTATTTCCTATTCTTCATGACGCATTCTCCAGGTTTCCTCATGACACTTTTGATCTTTCCGCTACTTTGTATTTACTATCCAGGATTCATACTTATTAATTACATTGTTATTATATCCGTTCACTGAGCGTTATGCTCAGCCGTATTTTCTTTCTCTTTCTTATACGGCAGGTATCTAGAGGGAGATTGGGAATGAGAGAGTGTGTGCTTAGGAAGTGACCTATTTAGCTTCCTTTCTTTATATCGCAGATATTTTGATGTGCTATACTATCTTGGACACATGTTTCGTCCTTTAGACTTCTTTTACGTTATTCATGTTGGTCTCATAATTGGGAGCCGATGTTTGATTCCGGCTTTCCACCTTGTCCTATGACTTTATGCCTTTATTATGCTTTGATATGACACCATGATTATGACGTTTCGGCCTCCTTTCCGGAGTGGGTCGTTACAATTTGAATTATGTCAAAATAAATATTTTTAAGTGTTCCATCTTGTATATAGCTTATTTTACATCACTTGTAAGTGTGTGTATGTTTAAGTATTGTTTTTGATTTTCTTGTAAACTTTTTATAAAAAATAAACTAATTGGTGATTTAACAAAGAAGTAAAAATGCATATAATCCAGAAATATATGAAATGAACATATGAAAAAAGATATAAAAACCTTGTAGAAATGTGATGAGATTAGTTTACTTGACACCTAATTCAAACCTTAAATTTGTTTGATTCTAGTCTAAACCCTTTAACCTTCTTGTACAATACTTTAATATATCAAAACTAAAAATTTTTCTTGCTTTTGTGTTGTTGCCATAGGTTGTTGAGAAAAAGAGAGAAAATGAAAGATTTTTGCTAAATGAAATGTAGAGATAATGAAGTTTACTTGAATTCTTAAAGGTATAAGTAACACATGGGTAAAAGAATGTTGTGGTTAATAGATCCATATAATAACATGCATCCTAGTTATAAGGTTTAAGGTTGGATAATAGGAGGTAAGTTTTGGTAGGTATAGAAAAATGTATATATGACTTGGGGGGGTGAATGTGGACGACATTTTTGAGTTTAGTGGGAGGGAAATATTTTTTTTAATGTTAAGTATAAGTGTAGTATTTTGTATATGTATGGAAGGTGGTGTGGTGTTAATGCATGCATGAATGTTCCAAATGTCAAAACGTAAGCGTTTTACGTAAAGTATAAAAATAAAATATGAACAGTTATAAATTATGTTCGTAATAATTATATAACACTTATTCGACTTAAACTTTTATTTATTTAATGTCGATTTACGTTGATTGTTGATTTTCAGTCTAAGCCATTTAACTTAACGGTTGTTATTAAAAGTAAACGCGTAAAAGTTCAAAACAAATAGATGAAAGTTTATTGACGTAAAATGACCTGAAAATACGGATTGCCACAGTCTTCCCCTGTTAAAAGAGCTTTGTCCGCAAAGCTCAAGTCGTGGTACTTGACGAAGGTGCGGGGTCAGCGAAAAAGTGCAGATACTTATTTTGGAATTGATCTTCACGTTCCCACGTGAACTCGGGACCTCTTCTAGAGTTCCATCAAAACTTGATAATATGAATGCGGCTTTGTTTCAACCGCTTGACCTCCTGGTCCATAATCTTCATGGGTTCTTCAACGTAATGTAACTTGTCATCAATTTGTATTTCATCCAACGGAATTACAGTGACTCATCGGGCAAACACTTCTTCAAATTTAATATGTGAAACTTGTTATGAACCTTGCTTAACTGTTGAGGAAGTTTGAGTCTATAATAAATGGGTCCAATCTACGCTATCACCTTGAAAGGTCCAATATACCTCGGGTTCAACTTCCCCCGTTTGCCAAAATGGATAACTCCTTTCCAAGGTGATACTTTCAACATGACCTTGTCACGAACTTGAAATTCTAGAGGCTTACGCCTCACATTAGCGTAACTCTTCTGACGACCACATGCGGCTTGAATTTTGCTTTTTATTTGGATGATCTTCTCGGTAGTCGTGTGAACAAGTTTTGGGCCAATGAGCTGAACATCTTCAACCTCGGCCCTGGCAAACAGGTGATCAATACTTTCGACCATAAAGTGCCTTAAACGGTGCGGCTTTGATGCTAGTATGATAACTATTATTATATGAAAGCTCAACTAGCGGTAAATGCTTATCCCAACCATTCCTAAAATCTATCACGCAAGCGCGTAACATATCTTCAAGAGTTTGAATGGTTCTCTCACTTTGTCCATCAGTCTGTGGATGGTAAGCAGTACTTATATCCAAACAAGTACCCAAAGCGTTCTGGAGTGACTGCCAGAAACGCAATGTAAATCTGCTATCACGGTCAGAGATAATAGAGACTGATTCGTCGATAAACGACTAGTCGAGTAATATAATATAAGTAATCACGTCGGATGAAAATTACTTTAGGAAAAGTATTATTCGATCCTCCGGATGTTGTGTCCCAACGAGAGATGAATTTGAAATTCACGAAAGCGTTTCCAATTTAATGCTTGAATATCTTGTAATTTTTGGTTTTTAATTAAAACTAAAGATAGCGATAAACTAGATTATACTAATTAACAAGCAATCTAATAAGATGAAAAATTTATAAAGAAAAATATGCTTGTCAAGTAAAAGTGAATAGATTCTTTAGTGTGAAGTTTTGGATCTTAATGACAAATTAATTTCCGTCTAAATAATAGTTTCCTCAAAACGTTGGCTTAATATTGAAAACAACTTTTTATCGAGATATTAATTACTAGTTTAATGCCTACTTAATCTTACGGCTTTTGCTCGTTGACTAAATAAAACACTAAACTAAATAAATTTTGCAAATTATTAATCACTAGTCACTTATTAAATTCCAAACTTAATTCACTATTCACCAACTTACTTAACAAGCATATGATTAAACTACTCACTAAGCATAGCAATTAATCTAACATTAACAAACATAATAATATAATTAAGCTAACAATACTAAATAAAGAGAAAGGAAGAAAAATAGAACCCGATTGAAACAATAGAGATGATATAAACCACCCAATCTTATAAACTAAAATAATACATAAGTTTATTTCTTTTTAGTTTTTATTTAACTAACTAGTTAATAAAGTGTAAACTTTATCTACTAATTAAGCTTATAAAAGCTAACAAGCTCTAAACTTAAGGTAAAATCTAGCTTATAAGACTCATAAGCTCCACGCCTCATGAGTTGAACCGATAATCGTCAAACAACAAACCAAACGAATTGTTGAAACAAATACCATAAGCCAACAATGAATAAAGCTCCAAAACCCATTTCCTAAAACTGCTCTAAAATTATCACCCACTTTTTAAAACTATTTATTGTCAGAAATAAAAAATGATCCAAAACTAATTATAATCAAAACTTTACACATAAAACTAGTGACTAAAATAAAAATATTAAACAATGACAAAAGAAAAATAATACTATTAAATCTGCTAGATTAGCAGTGCTAGTTACAATTGAAAACATACGAATATTAAAAATGAAGAAATCATCAAAACCTTTGATTCGTCAAACAACAAACCGGAAACAACTTCACTAAATCAAAACCATTTCAAACAAACCTGGGAAATCTATTCTAACCATCTGTTCGAAACATTATCCGAGCTATTGCATATTAATAAAATGAACAATACATAAGAAAAGCAATCTATCCTACTCCTAAAGTTACCTAAATCCTACTCCTACGAGACTACTAAAAAACAAAAGAAAAGATGAAAAAAATGAATAGATAAGATCTATGTGTGCTGTTTCCCCTTTTATCTTTATGCGTTTGATTCAAGCAGAAGTACCACAAAACTTGGATTTGGGCTTGTGTAATACTTTCTGAAATGGGCCAAGTCCTTCTATTAAGTCTTGGGCCTGATCTTCAATCTATAACTAGGACAAGTGTACACAGGCTGGGACGAGTATGACTATAGTCATGGCTGAATTATGTTTAAAAAAAATTGTTAACTCATTAGCCTTAATAAGTATGGGTCGGTCCGACCCAATAAAAGATGAAGACACCGTCAGACTCGTAATCTCGTGCTCTTTTCAATGGCATGCTCGAGAATATTTTTGACATCGTCTTGATCTCGAATAATTAATAAACTTGATCGAATCGAACCCGAAAATTCCTGTTTTTGCTTTGTTTACAATCCTTAGTACCTGAAAGATATAAAAACATAAAACAAACATATTTGCAATAATATATCATATATTTCATGTTTTTAGTCTGATTATTAGTGTTTTTTGGGGTATAAATGAAGTGTGCTTTAGCATACATCAGAGACCAGCACTCCATGCTTGGGGATCGCTTCTTTCAAGTAAAGTCTCGTCAATCTCTCCATCTTATTAGTTTCCTTCATAATACAACAGCACAAGATACAGGAGAACGACCTCTAAATATGTTGTTTGAAAAGTAATCTTGTTGATTTTCTTGAAATTGATATAACATTTGTCCCATAATTTCATCACAATGAAAAGCTGAAAAATAACCCAACGAGATTTGATCATTTGTATGTAAGTAGAAATCCCTAAATGAAATCTTGTCAATTTAGACTCCAATGCACATCAAGTAAGCCAAGCATCTAATTCACCTGAGAAAAACATGCTTAAAAGTGTCAACATTAAAGTTGGTAAGTTCATAGAGTTTTGTAAGTATAAATGTAAATGTTGAGATCCAAAGATTTATAAAGTATGCCTGATCATTTCAATCCTTATAATAATCGCCAAAGATGTAAGAGTAAATGTAGAACCGAAAGAGTTTAGTGTTTATTGCTTCGCCGCAATATAATGAAAAGTGTTCAGAAATTAGTAATGTTTAATAAGTAGTATGGACAGTGATATCGTTGATTTTCCAAAATGTATGGGTCTACTATAACAAATACAGTATCACATAAATAATATCTACTGTTGCACTAAGCTCATGACACTGAAGCTCGACATCTATGTATGCAATTTAATGCAAATAAAAGGCCCGTGTAGATGTTTAAACCCGCAACATCCAAATTGTTCCGACATGTATGCATTCGTGTTTCAGTACAGTCGAAACTAGTGAGAGCTACTCACCTGAACGGGGATGTTAATCCCAAATAGATCTATTTATACAGCTAGGTGGGGGCTTGGGTTAGGGTTTTGTGTTTGGTTGAGGTGTCTACGCGCTTACTTAACCCGTACACGTCAGTAAAGCAATTGACTGGTTTCCTGATAATTGGGAAATAGTAGGTTAATCTACTTAGGCAAACACGTAAAACAGGAATGTAAAAAACCGAAAAAAAACTACCTGTGTCCTAAAAAATAAAGTAACCAATCATATTCTTAAAAAGCCCCCTTTGAGTACTTAAATCCATAAGTAGAAAGAGTGTGATATAAATCAAGTAATTGAGTTTGTAATGAGTATGTAAGCAATTTCATAAACGTGTATGCAAATGAGTATGTAACGAAGTATGAAACCAAGTTTGTAATCAACCATGTAATGGTGTTTGTAATGAGTTGCGAAATCAAGTATGTAAAACCAAGTGTGTAGAATAGTATGTAAAAGAATATTATAAATAATAATGTAAACAAGTTGTATTGAGCATGTTTTCTCCCCCGAGATTTGTAAAGTAAATGTAAAACAAGTGAAAGAGGGGCTATAAACTCACATCGATGTTGAAGAATAATTGACAGATAGGCATCTAATATGCACAACACAAACGGAGGACGAACGGCTTGATCCAGAAGTTGCAACTAATCTTATCGGCTAATACCCACTAACTTATAATGATGAATGTGATACGTTGATAAAAGGTTTAGATCTCGAGTTGCAATAGTTTGGTGGTTGGTTAAATAAAATAAGTTAAAAAGTAAACGCAAGGTGTGTAATATATTCCGTATATATTACAAAATGAAAAATGCCAAAGTATAGTAATTTATACCGTGAAATAAAAACAAAACACAACCAAAGAATAACTCGAAGCGTATATAATACACGACAGTGTTAATATCCAAAAAGATGACATTTAAATTAAGATTGTTTAATTATATAATACTTCTAAGTATTTATAAGAAAGATGATAAAAAATAAATGAAACTAAGTAATTCTACACGCGCCCGATATCCCCCAAATGATTTAGTAGAAAGTTCCTTTATTAAAATAACTCACTGTTTTAAAGTTTTGGAGTAGATTGATGAAATCCTAATAATATGCTTACGTTTGATTATCGGGCTTTTTTCACGATTAATATCTTACGACATTCAAGATAATAAATAAAGTAGATTTGTATAAGAATTTACCAAAGCGTAGCGATTAAAAAAAACTCTTCGGCATGACCTATCGGTTCAATGGGAACGTTTTCCATATTTAACAAAAGTTAATTACTTTTCCTCAATTAATCAATCCATGTTACAAACCCAAACACACCCCTTATGGTTATTATAAACATAAAAATGAAAATAATAAATAAAGTATTTATTTAACCATTTCCACCATTTAGATCCGGTTTTAATATTTATAAAACCTTATGTTATATTTATTAGTCGATTTGTACTATTTCAAGCCACGACACCCTCACAGCTGCCGCTGCACCAAACACACCCTTAATGAATTTATGTTAACCCAAACACGCCCGTGGTGCTTTTCTGCACAGCCAAACGCACCATAAACTGGTACTATGAAACTAAACGCACTCCTTGGTGCTGATTACCACAACCAAACGCACCCCTTGGGTGTTATAAACACCAACGCACCCTAATCTGTTTTCTCTTAAACCAACCGCACCCTATGTTGTTTCATTTAAAACCAAAACGCACCCATTTGTGGTGTCTGAGAAACCAACACATCCTTGTGGGTTGAGAACAACCCAAACGCACCCTGCTGGTGCTAGCAGCCACAGAAACAAACACCCTTTTCGGGTTGCTACAAACCAGACACACCCTCTTGGTGATTTAAGAAAATCCAAACGCACCCGCGGTTGGTGCTACCATAAAACCCAACGCACCCCTAGTGGTGCTTTTATCAAAAACCGAACGCACCCTTGGTGGATCTTGGCGGCTGTTGGAGGTGTTGGGGGTGACGATGGTAGGGTGGTCGTGGTGGTGATGTTGATGAGATGAAGGTGATGATGAGGGTGACAGCGTGTTTGTTGGTGGTGTAGGCGGCTGTTGGCCGGAGCTTGCCGGAAACTCGCCGAAAAAGAGGGGGCGCCGGAAATTAGAAGAAGAGAGGGAAGATGAGATGGGGCTAGGGTTACTTATGAAGAAACCCTAATTGGTTAAACACACACACACACACACACACACATACACACACATAC
>BQNB010033034.1:0-52678 GCA_026074375.1 Tanacetum coccineum | reverse complement strand
TATTTATAATAACAACCATCATTTTCATTATTATGGATCAAACAGTAAAACATCTATACAAAGTTCATTCTTGACACAAACATATATCATACCCATAACCTAAACATTAAAAAAAACATTAAACATAAACGATAACACCAGACCAAAATAAACCATTCATTCATTAGACAGCAACCCTTCAACCATTCATCGCCTGCACTTGTGCCTCCTTTTCCTCAACCTCCGCCTCTGCATCATTCACAAGCTTATTCAAACCCTGTAGCTTAATTCGCGCATTTGCACGATCATCCCTAAGATCCATCAGAGTATCAAACAGCTCCCCTTGATTTTGTTCGGCTTCCAACTCAGCAATTAGGGCAGTGAGTTGTCCAAACAAATTCCTAGCAGTATTGACTTCATCACGCATTCAATTGATAAAGGAATGGGTCTCAGCAATCTGTTAGGACTTAAAGAAGCTCATATATCCATCCACAGATGTCTCACCGCTAAACTCAATGAGATCATCAATTACACGCCTAGCCACTTGATTGTTTCCTCTGCCATTGTTAATCAGAGTGAATAGAATAGAAAAGAAGTAATAGATTAATAACAAGTTGTGAAGATGATGAGAAGAAAGGCATGTAGGTGTGCCTATAAATAGAGTATTTGTGTGGTGGAGAATAAAGAAATGAATCATGTGGTGGAAATGGGTGAGATGAAGAATCGCGACCGTTGCCATTCAGGCGGCGTTGCAGAAATAATACGACAAACCCAACCCTATGTAATTGAAGACGAACTAAAAGATAACTGAAGAAGAACTAGAAAAGTTTATTTTTATATCAAGCCACACTAAACCCTACACTTTTAATACTAGCACAAAGTTAACCTTGAAACTTTATATGCTAACAATATAAGCCCCTAAAATAATACATGGTATCCATTACCAAACTAGAAACATAATATCAAGTACCATCACCCACTTTTCTACCGTATTGCAAATTCATATGACAACATTAACGTCCCATGTTTAATAAACTCAAGGCAGTTCATATAACCTTCAAACTAGAACTATATAATATACTCCTAACCAGCCCGGTGCAACGCACGGGCGTGGTAAGGCCTCGTATATGTTTAGATTAATAGTTACAGTAGTTAAAAGAGAGAGATGTTTGTTCACTTTCCTTAAGCAATGATCGATTCATAGGTCGTGTCTATAATTGCAATATGTTTAATGTTACATGGTGTTACAATCGATTTCAAGAGAACAGTTAAAGGCAAATTAATGCTCTTATAATCGTATAAAGTTAAAAATCATATCAGGGTAACAGTAAAAACATGTTCACGAATAAATGATTTATTCCCGTGGAAGTCCACATTTTGGCCGAGTTGGAAGCAGAAATCATAGCGATATATATTTTACTTACAAAAACAACCAACTAAAATAAATCTTCATATGTGGTTTTCAACGTGTAAAACTTTTATTCCATGTTATTTACTATATCATATATAGGAAATCGGTATCTTTAATTGGCGCAAATTACAATAAATAAACTCCTTCATCCTTGGCGATAAAGAAATAATCACAGTCGATAAAGAAATAATCATCCATGGCGGCAACCAAAAATCCCCAATTAACAGCCTAATCTCCTTCATCCTTGGTGTTTGAAATCGTTATAACCCCTGAAATTGGGATTAATCACCTATTGATTTATCTCATATCGAGCGTGTTAGGTGACTTTCTCATCCAGGGATCTTAGGGTTTAGTTCTGTCTTCCCATTTTTTTCATTTTTTTCTTTTAAATTCGTTTTCCATTTCCGTTTCTTTTAATTCTCACCTTTTGTCAATTATCCAAACCCTAATCTTTTGCCGCCGTCGCCCTTTATTTTTTGTTCTGGTAGATCTCCCTTCAATCCAAAGTTATTTTGTTTGTTTCTATTTTTCCATGGCTGCAAGATCACGCAGTAATGAAGATAATGTTCGATCCATCTCGAAATCCATTTTCATCACTAACTTTTCGGATAACACCACATCTGCTGAATTGTGGAAATTGTGTCAAACATATGGGACAGTGGTGGATGTATACATTCCTAATCGCCGATCAAAAGCGGGGAAACGGTTTGCTTTTGTCCTTTTCATTAAGGTCCATAATGTTGACAGGCTTGTCGGAAACCTCTGTACTTTATGGATAGGTCGATGGCATCTTCATGCTAATGTGGTTCGTTTCGATCGTCCTCCTGCTCAAAATTCGCGGGTGCCCCCTCCATCTAGGCCTGTTAATGCAGCTTCTTCATATGTCTCGGTAGTGAACGGTGTCTTGAACACTCACTTATCAGTTTCACCAGCGTTGGTACTTGATGATACATGTGTTGTGACACGTGACCTTGGGAATCATGTTATGGGGGAGATTAAACAGTTTTCTTCGATCAACAATTTGAATATCCTAATATCTAATGAGGGGTTCTCAAATGCGAAGATTACTTACCTTGGGGGGATTTGGGTTCTGATTGAATTACCTTCTGCTATTGCTAAAGATAATTTTTTGAAGCATACTGGTGTGGCCTCGTGGTTTAAGTGTTTGGTAAATGCTCAAGCAGACTTTGTGTCCCGTGAAAGGAATGTTTGGGTAGACATCGAAGGGAATTCCTCCTTATGCTTGGACTCGTAAATATTTTTCTAAAATAGGTCTAAATGGGGTGTTGTGATAAGACTTGAATGATGTAAAGTTGATTTTTTTGCCCCAAATCGCCTCGTATGTATCAAGACAACAGGAAGAAACATATCTTGAGGAGTTTGGAATGAATCAGTCCGTATCTAGTCCAGAGGTTAACTTGGAAGAGGAAAGTGACAATGAAGTAGTTTCAGATACATATTTTGGAGACAATATTGATAAAGATGAGAAGTCCAATGAATCAGTCATCAATTCTGTTGAAAAGGAGATTTCAGAGGATCCTTTTAAGATATACGATTTACTCAACAAGAAATCAAAGGATGCTGAGGTAATCGATTCGGATACAGGTATTCCTTTTCCTCCTGGTTTTACTTCTTATAATAAGCTGCCTAAAGAAGATGATCTGCATTTGAACATGGGTAATGTCCTGTCCCCTTATAATCCACAGGTTGTAGTTCTCGCATCATGGCGAGTTCACAAAAAATAGATGAGCATCTTAATTCGGAGGTTAAGCAGAAAGCTGTTAAAAATAGAGAAGGTGGTTCCATTTTGGAGATATTGGAAGAGATGATTAAGGTAGGGCAAACCATGGGTTTTTCCATGGATGGATGCAATAAAGATATGAAGAAAATTATTGGATTGCAAGGAGATAATTTGGTTTTTCGATGAATTGTTTATCTCTAAACATTCAAGGCCTAGGATCCAAGGCCAAAAAGATTGGATTAGGGAGTTAAATATTAAGTATAAAATCTCTTTCTTTTCTCTTCAGGAGACCAAGGCGGAAACTATTTCTAATTTAGACGTCAAATTTTTGTAGGGAAATTCTAACTTTGATTTCATTTATAGCGAGGATCTCGGTAATTCAGGGGGTATTCTTTGTGCTTGAGATCACAATGTGTTTCGTAAAGAACATCATACTATTTTTGATAATTTTATTGCCTTGTTCGGAACGTGGATCCCTAATCAGATGAAGGTTATGTTTATCTCCGTTTACGCCCCCCAAGTTGGTTCTTATAAACGTGCTTTGTGGTCTTACTTAGAATTAATTGTAAATCGTTGGAATGGCGAGAGCATTATTATGGGTGATTTTAATGAAGTTAGGAGAATGGAGGAGCGTTGGGGGTCTATTTTCAACGTGAATGGTGCTCGTGCGTTTAATAATTTCATCGCTAACGCGGGTTTAGTTGATCTTCAATTAGAGGGGTATTCTTTCACTTGGGCACATCCTTCGGCTACAAAGATGAGTAAATTGGACCGCTTCCTTGTGTCGGATGGTTTAATTTCTTTATTTCCTCATATTTCGGCGGTGTGTCTAGATCGACATCTTTCGGATCATCGTCCCATATTGCTTCGAGAGGTATTTACCGATTTTGGAGCTACTCCGTTTCGTTTTTATCACTCTTGGTTTAGTTTACAGGGATTTGATCAGATGGTGACTCATGTATGGAATTCTACCAGACTTAATGATAGTAATGACATGATTCGTTTTAAAAAGAAGTTAAAAATTTTGAAGAAAGAAATCCGTGCGTTCGTTGCGGATCAGAAGAAGAATCAAGTGGGTTATGTTAATGATCTGAAAGCTAAGTTATCTGATATCGATACAGTTTTGGATCAAGGTGGTGTTAATGATGATATCCTCTTAGCCCGAACGGAGTATATGAATCTTCTTCTTGAAGCTAAGGCTGCCGATGCCCGGGACTACATTCAAAAGGCAAAAGTCCAGTGGGCTGTGGAGGGAGACGAAAACTCCAAGTTTTTTCATGGTATAGTCAATAGAAAGCGTGTAAATCTAGCTGTCAAAGGTATTTTGGTTGATGGTGTTTGGGTGGATGATCCTAGTCGGGTGAAAAACGAGTTTCGTGATCACTTTGCAGCTAGATTTCAAGACCCCAGAATTTGTCATGGTAAGTTGAATTTCTCTTTTACTAATCGACTTTCATCCGATCAGGCGGCTGAGTTGGAGAACCCTATTTCGAAAGATGAAATCCGTAATGCCGTTTGGGGATGTGGAGAAAATAAATCACCCGGACCTGATGGTTTCACCTTTGAATTCTTTCGTAAGTATTGGCATGTTGTGGGGTCTGAATTTTGTTTGGCAGTTGAATGGTTTTTTAACCATGCTTATTTTCCTGTTGGGTGCAACTCCTCGTTTATCGCCCTTATTCCAAAATCTTTAGACCCGAAATTGGTGAGTGATTTTCGTCCAATTAGCTTAATTGGCAGTGTTTATAAAGTTATTTCGAAGATCCTTCAGAATCGGCTTTCATTTGTTATTTCCGATCTAATCTCGGATGTTCAATCGGCTTTCCTCCCTAATCGGCAAATTCTCGACGGTCCTTTTATTATTAATGATTTGCTTGCTCGGTGTCATTTCAAAAATCAGAGTGCGATGGTGTTTAAAGTTGATTTTGCGAAAGCATATGATTCTATTCGTTGGGATTATCTAGAGGATGTTCTTCATTCTTTCGGGTTTGGAGTTAAATGGCGTTCGTGGATTAGAGGTAGTCTTTCTTCGAGTATGGCATCTATTCTTGTTAATGGGAGTCCGACTTCGGAGTTTCAGTTTCATCGAGGATTGAAGCAAGGGGATCCGTTGGCCCCCTACTTGTTTATTCTCATTATGGAATCTTTGCACCTTTCCTTCTCGCGTGTTATTGATGCTGGTATTTTCACTGGAGTTAGAATCGATTCTTCGACCATGATCTCTCACTTGTTCTATGCGGACGATGCGGTATTTATTGGAGAATGGTCTCAAGCTAATCTTAAAGGTATTATGTACACACTTCATTGTTTTTCCTTATTGTCTGGTCTATCCATCAACATAAAAAAAAGCAATCTGCTTGGTGTGGGTATCCCTCCCTCCCAAGTTCTTGAAGCTGCTACTTCGATGGGTTGTTCGGTCATGAAAGTGCCGTTCAAATATTTGGGTGTTATTGTCGGTGGAAATACTTCTTTGATAAAATCATGGGATGAGACGGTTAACAAGCTTAAGATGAGGTTATCTAAATGGAAGCTCAAAACTCTTTCTATTGGGGGCCGTTTTACTCTCCTAAAATCGGTCCTTGGCTCCACTCCTATTTATAATATGTCGTTATATAAGGTCCCCAAGACAGTTCTGCACTCAATGGAGGCTTTAAGAAGGAATTTCTTCAATGGCGTCCAGGATGATGATAGGAAGATTGCTTGGGTTAAATGGGTAAAGGTCCTCGCTTCAAGGAAACATGGAGGTTTAGGTGTCTCTAGTTTCTACGCCCTTAATAGGGCTCTTTTGTTAAAGTGGGTGTGGAGATTTCTAACTCGCGATAACTCTCTTTGGTCCCGGTATATTCATGCTAGTCATGGCTCGAATGGGAAGGATCTTTCGGCTGCTTATTCATCTAATTGGAGCTCTATTGTTAAGGAAGTTAATGTGCTTAAGAACCAAGGTATTGACTTTCTTTCCCACTGTAAAATTAAGATTGGAAATGGTAGGAGTACGAGGTTTTGGAAAGACGAGTGGATTGGTGACTCGTGTCTCTGTCATAAGTTCCCGCGTCTATTCGCGTTGGAAGTTGATAAAGAGTGTAATGTGGATGTTAAGCTGAACGCTCTTGTTACTTCGTCTTTTCGTCGTGCGGTCAGAGGAGGAGTGGAATCGTCTCAACTCGCTCTTATGCAAGATATTCTGAGATCGGTTAGTTTAACCAACTCTGAAGATAGATGGATTTGGGACATGAGTGGGGATGGTGATTTTCGTGTTAAAGACGTTCGCAATCTTCTGGATGAAACATTCCTCCCTAAATCTGATTCGCCTACAAGGTGGGTTAAGTCGATTCCGATTAAAATAAATATTTTTGCTTGGAAGGTCTCCATGGATCGGCTTCCGACGCGTTCTAACCTGGTTCGAAGGGGTGTGTTAGTGTCGCCGGTTTCTTGTCCGATTGGTTGTACTGCTCAGGAGGATTTGAATCACATCCTGTTTAGTTGTGATATGGCTACAGGCGTTTCTCGGTTAATATGTAGATGGTGGAATCAAGTGTGGACCCCTGTTGATTCATATAATTCTTGGATTGCTTGGTTTAAATTGATACGGATGCCATCTAGTTCTAAAGGAGTTTTAGAAGGTGTCTTCTACATTACGTGGTGGAGCATCTGGAATTTCAGAAACATTCTTTTGTTTACGACCAAAAAGCCTCGGAAAGAAGTGCTCTTTGATGATATAGTTATGCGTTCGTTTAATTGGTGTAGTGCTAGAAGTAAAAGTTCTTTTCGTTGGGATAGCTGGGTTCAGCACCCTTATTTACTTTCTTTGTAATGTTCTAGCTTCTTGCTAGTGGTTCTTAATAAAGTTGCCGTTCTAAAAAAACCAGAAATGTATAAAATAATATTAGTTATTAAATTCCTAATTTTTGGTTATTTGTGGTGTTTACGTTCGATTTTTGGTATAATGGTTGGACTACAATTGAATATAGACTTATAAAATCATAGGGATATTGATATTTGTCAAGATTCACGTTAAACATGATCATTGATCTATCACCATCAAACTAAGGCATCAACAATTCACAGAATCATTATGCAATCAACCATTGTACGCAACCCGTGCGTAAAAAAATTAGACACTATTCGTTTACTTTGAGCAAACTACGAGTGGTGCGTAGCATATATATAAAGATGTAGAATTGTAGATATGTAAATATTATTTGACATTGGTCCAACATGTATTTCACGAGAAAAAATTTAAAAGATCACTTAATTATTACTATTCCTTTCTTAAGGCTTATTTTGAAGTAGCCTGAATCATTATGCAATAAACACTTAGATACAACTCGTGTGCATCGGACGGGTTTACATGTTCAACAACGCATCTAAACATTACACGGCCAATTCCCAAAGTATACACAATCAGACTAACGCATCAACATTCTAACAAAATCATTATGCAAGCAACCACATGAGAAAAAAATTTGACACAAGCCGTGTGCATCGCACGGGTCTGCATGCCTCGTTGATTTATAAAGTATAGGTGTCAAGTTTATCATGCACTCTAGCTTTGTCTTAATTATTTAAATTGTTGCAAAAGATTGAAAAAAAAAACAACAAAATAATGTGGGCTAGAGGGAATGGATTTAGTAAAGGTACCTACTTAGCCATGAATAAAAAAACCCTTATATCTTGATATCATCAAACCTGTACATGTGAACCAAACATATACAATCATTGTTGTTTTCATTCCTTCATACCCATACCCTCAATCCAAACGCACTATTATTGTCTTTTTTTTTAAAAGTTGGGCACAATTGAATCTCAATCTCACATTTTAATTTAGAATTCATTTTATAACAATAAATTTAATTCTTTTTCTTTTATATATATTTAAAACAATAATATTATATCATTTATATATTTTATCTCTTTTACTTTTTTTAAATACTTACATCAAATTCAAATCATAATCTTAATCTAAATCTAAATCATAATCAAATCCAAATTCATATTCAAATCCCTTAACAAACCAAACATGCCCTTAATTTATAAAAAATTTCAGATCATCGAATTTAGTAGCGAAAGCTTTATGTAAAACTTGATCAATTTTTATTGAGAGAGAAATCAAGTTACAAAGTTATATAAATGAAATGACAATCAGTCATTAACACATTATTCATAAGGCGTGTGTACGACGTCGTTTGACATTAAATGGGGGTCGTTTTGTAGTTAATGAGGGGGTTTTTGATTAGTGTTGGGCCAGTTTTCTTTTTTTTGGATCGTGCTTGGGTTTTGCTGACTCGTTTCGTTACAAACTATGCACCGATGGAAGTGTACTCAACACTCTTCTTCTTCTTCTATCTTAATGCATTTGTTTTTCCCCAAATATACACACACTGCTTTTTCAAAATTTTGTTACAAACTAAGCACCGAGGAAGTGTGCTCAATACTCTTTTTGGGTGCTTCTATTTTGCTTCTTCCATACTTTATTTACAAGGTTTTAGCCGTTGATGGTGGTTGTAGTTGACATATTTTGGAAATCGTCTATTGCATGTGTTGTTTGGAAGTGCATTTGGTTATATTTAGATGATTTATAGTTCATGCAGCTTGAAGGGCCGATTTGGGTTATTGTATTGTTGGTTGTATCGGTGATTGTGGTTGTCCGATTGATGGATGGTTATGATATAGGTGATGCATGTTGTGTTTTTGTTCTTTTTTTGATATAAAAATGAAGTGGTTGCATGTCGTGGTTTTGCCTTTTTTTTCAAATATAATTTCCATACCGTTTTTGCAAGCTTTGATTTTGTTGTTGATTTGATTAGAATACGTTTTATGATTTGAATTCTTGTTGTTTAGATTGCGGTTCTTTAAAACATTGGTGGTAATTTTTATGATGCCGTTTGGATTTGTTTTGAACAGAGCTTGCTTGGCTGTGATGGTTTGGTCATCCGTAATGAAGGGTAATTAATTCCTTGCCTTCCATTCATCAATAACAATCGTATATAAATAATACATGGAGAATTCTAGAAATTAACATGGACTAGGCCTACAAACATATAATGGGCCGAATACATATAATATAAATAGCTAGATAAATATATAACGACTAATACACCCCCGCAGTTGGAGCGGGATGAGGATGAACACTCAAACTAGACCGAAATTCTTCAAACAAAGCTGAAGGAAGACCTTTGATGAAGATATTAGCATACTGGTAGCGAGAAGGTACACGGAGAACTCTAACCTAACCAGCGGTAATCATATCAGGGACGAAGTGAATGTCGATCTCAATGTGTTTCGTCCGTTGATGTTGAACATGATTGATAGACATATAAACAACACTAACGTTATCACAGTAAACAAGAGTGGCAATTAATATAGGAGAATGTAACTCACGAAGTAGATTGCGAAGCCATGCAGTCTCTACGACAACGCTAGCAACACTACGGTATTCAGCTTCGGCACTGGAGTGAGAGGGGTGTGCTGACATTTAGCTGACCAAGACAAAAGATTATCACCCATAAAAACACAATAACCTAAAGTAGACATGCGTGTAGAGGGGCAACCCGCCCAATCAGCATCAGTATAACCAACAATAGAAGTAGGGGCGGAAGTATATAACTGGAGCCAAAGTCCACAGTCCCTCAAACATATCCCAAGATACGCTTGAGAGCAGCAAAGTGAGGCTTCCTCGGATCATGCATATAAAGGCAAACCTGCTGAACGGCATAAGATAAATCTAGACGTGTAAATGTAAGATACTGTAGCCCCCTGCAAGATTGCGATATAAAGTGGGATCCTGAACAGGAATACCTTCCGAACCCAGTTTAGACTCTGTATCAACGGGTGTCCGAGAAGGAATACAATAAACCATGTGAGCACGCTCAAGAAGCTGAAGAGCGTACTTCTTCTGAGACAAAAATAAACCTATAGAATTGCGATCCGTTGAAATACCAAGGAAATAATTAAGTGCTCCGAGATCAGTCATGTCAAACTCATTATGTAAGGAATGTATAATATGCTGTAGTAGTTCTGCAGAGGAATTTGTAAGAATAATGCCATCCACATAAATAAAAAGATAAGCAACCTAAGAACCCTGTCTACAAATAAATAGAGAAGAATCACAACTAGTGTGATAAAATCCGACCCTTATGGCATAACCTGCAAAACGCTGAAACCAAGCACGAGGTGCTTGTTTCAGAACATATAAAGATCTCTGCAAATGACAAACATGGTTAGGGAACCTGGCATTAACAAAACCGGGTGGCTGATGCATGTAGACAATGTCGGATAAATCACCGTTTAAGAAAAGCATTCTTAACATCAAGTTTGTGAATCGGCCACTTACGAGACAAAGCAAGGCTAAGAACCATGTGAATAGTGGCTGGTTTGACAACCGGGCTAAAAGTCTCATCAAAATCAACACCAAGTTGCTGACTACTATCGTTAGCAACCAAACAAGCCTTATAACGGCTCAAAGTCCTGTCAGCATGAAACTTATGCTTAAATAACCACATAGAGCAAACAATATTAACACCTGCGGGCCTTGGTATAAGTAACCAAGTGCCATTTTAACCAACGCATTATACTCATCGTACATAGCATTACGTCACTAGGGATCTTTTAAGGCGTCAGACTAATTTTTAGGAATAGGAGAAATCAAGAAAGTATTTAGAGACAAGCGATGGATAGGTTTGACAATGCCCGATTATGACCGTGTGATCATAGGATGAGTGCGAGGTGGTTCATTAACTGGGTTGGTATTGGTTTGTGGATTTGGTGGATCGAATATGGGTGGTGGCAGCAGACTGTTTTGGGTTTAGGTTTGGGTGTTGTGTGGTTCGTGACTAGTGGGCTGGTTGGTGGGGAAAGTTGGGCCTCGTGAATTTAGGCCGGTGTTAGGAGGAATTTGGGTTGGATTGGTAATTGGTGGAGTATGAGTGTTGGGCTGAGGGTCGATAGTTGGGCCGTGGGTATACGTTGTGGGGTCAAGTAGGATGTGGTGAAGTAAGGATGAGGAAGGCATAGGTTCAAGGAATTGATACGAGGGTGGAAATGATGGTGTCATGGACTTGTATGGAAATTTCATCAAAGGTGACGTACCTAGACAATATGATTTTGTTTGTTTCGAGGTCTAAATAATGGAAACCACGATGGTAGGCGGGATAGCCTAAAAATATACATGGAGTGGCTCGTAGGGCAAGTTTGTGAGGGGAGTGAAGGTGAGGGTAACATAGACACTCAAATATTCGTAAGCGGGAGTAATCGGGTTGTTTGTTAAATAGGCGTGTGAAAGGTACTTCGTTTTGAATTGCGGTAGATGGTAAAAGGTTTAGAAGGTAGGTCATTATATGAAAAGCTTCGACCCAAAAAGTAAAGGGGAGGGGGAAGACGTGCTTGAAATAGTAGAGTACAAATGATATTATTGATTGTGCGTATCATTCGTTCCGCCTTGCCATTTTGTTGAGAGGTTTTTCGGTAAGAGAAACGAAATTGAATGCCATTTTTGACAAAAAGGTCATGGAGTCGGTTATTATCGAACTCACTACCATGATCACATTGAAAGCTTTTTATTTCACATTTAAATTGATTTTTGACATAAGTGCGAAAATGCAAAAAATTATCAAACATGTCAGATTTAGAACGAAGGGGATATATCTATAGATAATGAGAAAAATGATCGAGAAATAAGAAATTATATTTAAAACCACTAGAACTAACAATGGAGGATGTCCATAAATCATAATGAATAATATCAAAGCAATGTTCAACAATAGAATCTGAAGAATGAAATGGAAGCTTTACATGTTTGCCAAGCTGGCACGCATGACAAATATGTGACGTCTTTTCTTTATTAAATGAAATAAACTGACGAGAGACAAGAGAACGTAGCACTTCATCACCTGGGTAACCGACTTGGTAGGGGTAGTTGACGAGGAAAGCGGTAGGGGTAGTTGACGACTTGGTAACTGGATAGAGATCTCTCGAGCTGTCACATCGAAGGAAGATATGACGAGTCAAGAATTCCTTCACAGAAAAACCAAACGCGTCAAATTCAATAGTGCAATTATTGTCCCTAATAAACTGACGAACAAAAATAAGATTTTTAATTATATTAGGAGTGACAGGAACATTATAAAGATGTAAAGGACGATGAATAGATGGAATAATGCTATGTCCGATGTTAGTAACGAGAATAGAATTACCGTCACCAACATGTATTGATGGGAATACGTATTTATTAAAAATAGTACTTAAGTTACGAGCATTAGAAATTAAGTGAGAAGTGGAACCTGTGTCCATGTTCCACATAGGGTCTTGAAGTGTCATAGTGCTCAAAGCACTTGGAAGGGTAGTCGGTTGACACGCGTAGTGTGCAGGAGCGGGGCCAAGTATGCCTTGACCGGGATGTGACTGAAAATTTAATGAAGTTACCATCTGTTGTGACAACTGTTGGGCTACATGCGGTTGATGGGCCAGTTGGGCTACATGCGGTTGATAAATAGGAGTCTGATGTACCAGACCATAAAGAGGTGGACTTGGCTAACTTATGGGCTGCGGCTGGTGAAGGGAGTAGGGGTTGGGCTAGGACTGTTAGGCCAGGTGAGAAGCATAGTAACCGGCTTGAGCCGGTGGAGTCCAACTGTGAGTGGGCTGAACATATGGCTGGGAACCAGAAACACGCCCCACGTTAACATTTTAGGTATTTGAGGTAGCAGTGGTTCCATAGTTTTTGGGATTTAGACCTGACCGATTTCGATGATCGTGTATATACTTGCACCGATCACCGAACTTATACGATCCCTTGTTAAAATGGTTAGATATTTGAGGAAGATTGGAGGGTTTATTCGTGTTACCTTTGTTGCTTGAAGAATTAGAGGCCATGAGAACGGTTGGAGAAGACGAACTACTTTCTACAGCCATTGGTGCCGATGTTTATTATTAGGGTTGATAAAAAATGTCGACTGTGAGATTAGGGAGAGAGGGAGGTACGTGATTATTGGAGAGAAATTATGAGAAACAAATCTGGCTTTGATACCATAATGAAGGGGAATTGATTCCTTGCCTTCCATTCATCAATAACAACCGTATATAAATAATACAGGGAGAATTCTAGAAACTAACATGGTCTAGGCCTACAAACATATAATGGGCCGAATACAAATAATATAGATAGCTAGCTAAATATATAACGGCTAATAATCCGGTCATTAGTGGGTTTGGCTATGCAAAAAGTTGGGTGGCACAATGATGCGGTGGGTTGCAACGCAGAAGTTTTACAACCCTCCTAGGCAGAGTACCTAATCGTTGTAGTGTAGTATATGCAAGACTCGGGGGGTTATTATCGTTCTTTAAGGGAATAGTTTGGGTAGGCTCAAAATGTACGTTACTAAGGTCTAAAGATTGAGGGAAGAATATTTTTTTATTTTTATGTTTTTTAGAAACCAAGTAAAATCTCGGGTTTAAAGAGTGGGTTGATTAAACTACTCCTAATTATATACTATATACAATTAGCAGGATTACCACCCGTAAAACACCGGGTCAACCCGACCCGGAACCCACCCGTCCGACCCGAAAACCGCCCTCACACACCCCGCCCCGTTTACCCAACCCGCAACCGGTTTGCCCGTCCCAAAAACCCACTCGCAACCCGTCGGTATTTACTAAATAGCCCATCGAGTATTTACAAAATACCCCCTCGCACTACGTGTCAATTTATGAAAACTACCCTCTTTTTTAAAAATTTACAAAATACCCCCCACTAACGGCTTTTAAGTAACGAAAGTTAGTTTAATTTTTTTTAGAATTTACGAAAATAGTCCTTGGGATTTGTCGTTACTTAACGACCGTTAGTAACGACCAAAAACTTAATTTTTTTTTGCAATTTACAAAAATATACCCCCTCGTACTATGTGTCAAATTAAGAAAACTACCATCATTTTTAAAAAATTTATAAAACACCCTCCCCACTAACGGCTGTTAAGTAACGGCCATTAGTTTAATTTTTTTAGAATTCACGAATGTAGTCCTTGGGATCGGTCATTACTTAACGATCGTTAACTTTTTTTTTGCAATTTACAAAAATAGCCCTTGAGGTTATCGGTCCGTTCGCCATAATAACACCGAGATATCGCAACGACAACGACAATCACCACTGGTCCCACTTCAACCAACCTAAAATGACGCCCACTAATCACCCCGCAGCGAAGCGCGGGCCTACCACCTCATTCTATTCTAATTATGAAGAAAAGTAAATTGATGAAAAACACGTATGGTTATCCAACATGTTCACCTAATCATGCAGTAAGTATTCCCCTAATTCAGCAGCGGGTTGGTCAAGCCCGTTATCTACGTGACAACCTAGACGGTGGTTACCTGCAGACACCGCTCACGTTCAATAGTAAATTCACGTGCACTAAATACTTACGTAGGAATCCAGCCTTACGACAAACTAGATATGAATATCCAGATTGTGGGTATCCTCTTAACCTAATCGCGTTTCCCTAGACCTCTATGCTATGATATGAGGATCAAATAGCTAGTTTTCTAAAGCCTAACACTCAAACAACTAACAAGAAGCGATAATAAAAGAGATTAACAATTAAGCTTCATGCAATCATAAGCAAACACAATTAAATTTAGCCAAGCATGTTAATTGAAAGCGAAGAACAATTAATCAAACAACACATAGACATATTGAATGATTAAATAGAATAGAGACTTCACTTCAATTAAACAAGGAGTAACAACGGGTTACAAAGGGTTAAAAAACCCTAAAATTCTTCAATACCAGCTGCTACAAAGTTTTTCCAAAGTTCTCACACGTTTTCCACACTTAATATGAAAAATAAACGGTTGTATATATAGAGATTGAACCTTGATGGTGTCACTAGGGTTTCCTGACGTCGTCAGCCCGCCGAATCTTCTAAAGGGTTCTTCATGTCGGCTACTGTGAAGCCATCGCGCTTTGATCCTGACGACGCCAGGATGGATTTCTGATGCCGTCTCTACGACCTGAGAAGTCACACTTTTGATTAAAAACTTCACTTTCTGGGCACTTTTGGTTAAGGTGTCAAAATGGAAGTCGCAAGCTTGAAATGTTGTGTTTTTGTCCAGTTTTTTCTCGAATCGAGCCCAAGTCACGAGCTTTTCCTCTTAATGTTTCCCAAATGCTAAAACATAAAAAAGAAACGATTAAGTACAATATTTAGTCATATTTTCATTATTTAGGGGGTTAAATGGCCTTGAAAAAATATATAAAATGACACCTCATCAAATACCCTTACACTTACGATTTGCTTGTCCTTAAGCAAATGAGTTTTTCTACCTAGTAATTAGCAAAGTCGGGGACATTTAACCTACTCAATAAACATAATTTATGGCACAACCGATTTAACATTGTAATTAAAAGCACATAAATTATATACTAGCACCTCACATAAGTGTTTGGATTCTCCCTTTCTCTCGGGTGTAATAATGAATTATAACAATATAGAAAACAGGAAAATAAACACTCACTACCTGTCATAGTTTATAGATTACCATAAGTTGATAAAGGATCAAAACTTCCACCACTTTGGCGTAAGCACCTAGGAATTAATATCAAATAGGTATTTTAAAGGGTTGTAACTTTAGGTGTAGGGTAAAGGAAACATGGTTAGGGATAATAGGGAAATTTACAGGTGGCAAGCTAATGATTCACAAGAATACATGTAAAAGGCGTTGCTAAGCCAAGACTCGACAGAAACTAGGACAAACGTACACAACTCCACATCAAACTCTTTTATTTCTTTTCTTGACTCTTTCTTTACATAAACACTAGCAAGATGGCAGCCCGTTCATGCATAATTTATATTAATAAAAACTACGTCAGATTTTACATTTATAAAACCCTAACTACCTCGACTATTTCTACGCACTAAAGAGCAGTGTACCTTATCGTGTATAGTGTAATGATTGATAAGTACGGGTGTCGACCCAAAGAACGGTTTGTGTCTCTAATTGTATAACTGGTTTATTATTCTACCTAAGAAAGCAGAAAAGAAAGCGTGTTTGAGTTATGGGATTATTTTAGAATTATTGAGTGGTAAGCCTTATTGTCGAAAAGAGAATTGGTATAGTGGCAAACAACTAGAAAGGATGAACACATTTAATTACTATGATCTAATGTCTAATCACAACCTTAAATGGAGGGTTTCCCATCAACTTATAAGATACGCTTAATTCTAACAGATGGTCTCCTTATTAGCTCGCATTCCTAACCAGTAATTAATGCTAAGGGCTCGCCTAATGGGTTTAGGTCGAACGACTACAGGTATTGGTCATCCTGCAGTCAATCGTGCGTGCCAAAGTCTTTAAGATCATATAGATCTTTGACCGCACTCAACCTTATATCAAAACTTAAATAGGATCACAAGGATTTCAAAGTGCACTACATAAATTATATAGGAACCGAAAGAATAACTAGATCATAAATAATAATCAAAAGAAATAATTAAATAATTAAATGGCGACGAACAATTAATAAAGCATAACAAATAATAACAACCTCAACGATTATATTGATGGATCCAATAAGTCAAAATAACAAAATTAAATTGACCACGAAAAGTTAAAGTATAATTACAAGTTGTGCCAAATTAGTGCCCTCAATCCCATAATCGAACGCCATGGCAAACCCCCGAAAGGTTTGCCCTACACCTACTGCGTATAGCTTCTTTTTCCTTCTTTTCTTACTAGCGGCTTAACCACCTTTTTTCTTTCTTGTCATTACACAAGGCAAAGACGAACAAGAGATAATCATCCCTTTGTTTCATGCGTTGGTATTTATAAGTAATTGTAAAGTTTGGATCATTGACGATTCTGGCCCCTCATCTTCTTAGTGTTTTAGCAATAAGTAATGAAACATCATAGTTGTTGTACATGTTAAGTCCCTGTGATGAGTCATAGTTACTGCGTAACGTCATCGACCGAGTTACGCTGTAACGCTTTTGACGCAGCATTCCATCATTCAATTTAAAATAGGTTACAGCGTAATTACATCGACCCGTTACGCTGTAACCCTTAGTCAGCATCAATATCTTCTTTATTAATAATTAATTACGACGTAACTCCTGCGAGACAGTTACACCGTAATTCTTCTAAGCTTGCATTTCATCGATCCCATTCATCTATAAAAATATAGTACCCCTACTAAATAATATAGTAGTGGTACTATTCTTTACTTGGCTCATAAGCTGCTTCCTAGAGAAATATAATAGCCATTTAATGTTTTTAGTACATCTACTAAATAAATTAGTATTGGTACTATTTTTGGTCATTTCTCGCCTTTTTCCGTTCCAATGCATTTAATTACCTAATTTCGAAATATAAATGAATTAAGTATTGAATTTATATAAAAACGATATAAAGCAATGCAATAAACGTGGGAATTTGATATGTAAAAGTATTAAATATTTGATGTTATCAAATATCCCCCCACTTAACTTCTACTTGCCCTCAAGTGGAACCTTTTAAATAATTCTCAATAATATATCTCCCAAGTTTTCCAGGAAGATATGAATTTAAAAATTACCTATGTTAGAAAATTCCAAACCGAGCACCTCATGAAAGAAAAAAATGAATCACACTCATACTCTCACTAATCTATGTGTTTCATTTTTGGTGATCACTCAACTGCTCAGTCATGGCGAGTATTCTATCATAAGCTTGGCCATGATACTAATCTCCACCACTAGAGTCTAGATGGAACTGTTCAAAAAGGCAAATGGATTGACATAACACAAAGGCTTACGGGGTAAATCATTCTTTTAATACAATCTTAACCAAAAGTGTTACACCAACAAGGGCGATGAAACCACACATACACATCTGTAACGACGGATGAGACATGTATGATTGCTCACTCCCTCATTCGAGCAAAACCAAAGGTTAGAATGGAGAATGATATAGGGTAGGATAAAGACATGAGATGCACATTTAATTGTTGTTAAATAAAAACACAAAACAAGTAGTTTCCTAAGTCCACAATCTCACCGTCACTGGTCGCATTCAAATCTCATAAGGCAAAAATTAAGGGTCAAAGGTCAAGGGGTCTTCATAATACACGAGTTAATGCGTATGAAATGTAGTGTAATGCCTCATAATCTCCATAAAATAGGCAAGAAAAACGCATTAACTCGGCCTTCATCATCAATGTAAAAAATTATGTGCTAATTTTTTAAAATTTAGGGCAAAATCATCACATAATCTTAACTAAATAACTCATTTCTATCTCCCTTCCCCTCCACTTGAGATGTACAATGCACGCATTATACAAATATAGACTTTAAAATAGAAAAGAGAGATAGAAATGACACGGGTTTATAAGAACTACGTGTTTTACAAAGACGGATAATCATTGCCAGCTGGACAAGGTGGGAATGCTACCCCAATACGACATATATGCTGATTTATAATTTTTTATCAGCTATAATAAACACTTGCTTTCATGCTTTTTTATTCTCCTTTTTTTATGCAAGATAAGGATACAATAAAATGGAAATTACAATACAGACATATATATACATGAGTATCCGTCCACTTGAGATTAACTGTCTTTAGAACCTGACTTTCTTCACATACCCTTTATCCTAACCCAATACTTTCACCAGTGAAACCAAAATAAACCAGCAACTCCCTGATCATGGACTAAGAAACTACAGGGTAAGCTAGGCGATTGGTGTAACGAAACAACATATATTGGGTTAAACACAAGGAATGGCTTAACAGGTTGTACTAGGGGTATCTTGCACTAAAGATGAGTGTAACAAAGGGTTTAACAGGGGGATTGACTAATCAATATGAGAAGTCAATATACACAAAACATATATGGGCTATTTAGGGTTAGTCCTAAAATTTGCCTTTTATCATAGCTAAACCAATTACACCAGGTGTAATGCTCATTTTGGTGGTCTCAAAAAGATACCAGGCCAAGTTCTAAAGTCTACTACAACCACCGGCACACTTATTTTTATTGGATTATGTATAAGGGAAAAACAGAAAGGCTTATCCTCACACAGTGTAAATATAAGGTAGGGTGTGCTCAGTAAAGTCTTAACTAGTTAAGTAATGAAAAACATGTCAAAATTTTAGTAATGAAATATTTTTCAAAATAAATTAGAAAAATAAAGGCAAGTATAATCAAAAGGGTGTTTATTTCTAATCTCTCCCCCCACTTGAGTCAAACATAAGCATATAAAATTGAAATAGATTAGAAATGGAACAGAAAACTCCCCTGGATTTGCTCGGTAAGATGAAGAGACAACATGCTATAAGCCATGCTCCAAGTCTGCTTCCTCGAGCAACATCCACCATCACAAGCACCATTAACAGCCTGTAAAGCATCCGACTAGACCAGTTCGGGATGCTTCATCGTAGCTTGATTAACATCCTTGCACCATTCCATGTGCATTACCTGTATAGCTGCAAGAAAGACTAATACCAAAAGCATAAACCTGGATAAAAAACACCATAGCACAAAATATACAAAACTATACAAAATAAACCTAACTCACTTTTTTAGGAATCACGATTGCATTTAGCGTATGCAACATGCCTTTTAAACCCCTTGGTGGCCCAAGTGGATGAGTGAAGTCTCATGAGGGTTTCCAGCGAACATACCCACAAAGTTCATTTATCAATATACAAGGTTTTGTAAAAATTTCAAACATTTAAATATTTGCAGGAAGGGATTACGGCGTAACCATTTTATGAGTTACGCCGTAATTATGCGGTTTGTAAAATTCAAAAATTATTAGAACTAGTTACGGCGTAACTATTGCACGAATTACGTCGTAACAGTCAGAGTTACAGCGTAACCTGTTGCTTTTTAGCAACCATATTACCACATAAAACGAGTCGAGGAGACCTCAAATTACATCCCCTTGTAATGAGAACCTGCAAAATCAAGTAAGAAACATACAAAACCAACTAAATGCAGAAAATTAAATGAAATACATTAAAAGGATAGGTCGGGTTGTCTCCCAAAAAGCACTTTTCTTTATTATCCGAGTCTTTAAGTTAGACTCAAGCCTCCATCACAGGCTACTTAGACACCTCCAATCATGTCAAATCCTCTGTCTCCTCACCTGTAATAATTGCTCAACCGCACTAACAAACCTCGTATATTAAATGTGTAATAAAACTGAGCAAAAGAAGAGGAGCACACATTAATGGCAAATACTTGACTCACGAATAATACCACATGAATAAAAACATCGAGGTTGGCAAGCTCAATATTTAGATACAGGCGACATAAGAAAACATTTTTAAAGTTCAAGCAATGCCCAAACTATTTTTGGCGTCCCAAACCTGGTGACCTGATATGACGTAACAAGCACTACCAAGTTATGCCATAACCAAGTCTGAGACGCATTTTTTTATTTATTTCATACAAACAAGCATACAAGCATACAAAAATAGGAGAATAATAGAAAGTCAAACACTGACAAGCACACATAAACACACATAATTCAATCAAACAATCAAAAACTACAAAACCCGTTCCCCAGCAACGACGTCAAAAACTTGATGCGTAATTTCTTTTAATAAAAACTACGTCACGTTTTACATTTATAAAACCCTAACTACCTCGACTATTCCTACAGACTAAAGAGTAGTGTACCCTATCGTGTATAGTGTAGTGATTGGTAAGTACGTGTGTCGACCCAAAGAACAGTTTGTGTCTCTAATTGTCTAACTGATTTTTTATTCTACCTAATAAAGGAGGAAAGAAAGCGTGTTTGATTTTTGAGATTGCTTTAGGATTATTGGGTGGTAAGCCTTATTGTCGAAAATGAAATTGGTATAGTGGCAAACAACTAGAATGGATGAACACATTTAATTACTACGATATAATGTCTAATCACAACCTTAAATGGAGGGTTTCCCATCAACTTATGAGATACGTTTAGTTCTAACAGGTGGTCTCCTTATTAGCTCGCATTTCTAACCAGGAATTAATTCTAAGGGTTCGCCTAATGAGTCTAGGTCGAATTACTATAGGTATTGGTTATCCTACATTCAATCGTGCGTGCCAAAGTCTTTGAGATCATATAGATTCTTGACCGCACTCAACCTTATATCAAAAAATTAGATAGGATCACAAGGATTTCAAAGCGAACTACATAAATTATAAAGGAAGCGAAAGAATAACTAGATCATAAATAATAATCAAAAGAGATAATTAAATAATTAAATGGCGACGGACAATTAATAAAGCATAACAAATAATAACAACCTCAACGATTATATTGATGAATCCAACAAGTCAAAATAACAAAATTAAATTGACCACAAAAAGTTGAAGTATAATTACAAGTTGTGCCGAATTAGTGCTCTCGATCCTCCTAGTCAAACGTCATGACAAACCCCCGAAGGGTTTGCCCTACACCTGCTGCGTACAACTTCTTTTTCCTTCATTTCTTACTGGAGGCTTAACCACCTTTTTTCTTTCTTGTCGTCACACAAGGCAAAGACGAACAAGAGATAATCATCCTTTGTTTCATACGTTGGTATTTATAAGTAATTGTAAAGTTTGGATCATTGACGATTCTGGCCCCTCATCTTCATAGTGTTTTAGCAATAAGTAATGAAACATCATAGCTGTTGTACACGTTCAGTCCCTGTGATGAGTCATCGTTACGGCGTAACGTCACCGACCGAGTTACACCGTAACGCTTCTGACGCAACATTCCATCATTCAATATTAAAACATGTTACGGCGTAATTACATCGACCCATTACGCTGTAACCCTTAGTCAACATCAATATCTTATTTATTACTGTAATATTTAATTACGGCCTAACTCCTGCGGGACAGTTACGCCGTAATTCTTCTAAGCTTGCATTTCATCGATCTCGTTCATCTATAAAAATATAGTACCCCTACTAAATAATATCGTAGTGGTACTATTCTTTACTTGGCTCATAAGCTGCTTCCTGGAGAAATATAGTAGCCATCCAATGTTTTTAGTACCTATACTAAATAAATTAGTATTGGTACTATTTTTGGCCATTTCTCGTCTTTTTCCGTTCCAATGCCTTTAATTACCTTATTTCAAAATATAAATGAATTAAGTACCGAATTCATATAAAAATGATATAAAGCAAGGCAATAAATGCGGGATTTGATATGTAAAAGTATTAAATATTTGATGTTATAACCCCTATATTCTAACATATTTTTTTGCTTCTTTTTTCATTTTTTTCTATTTTTTTGATTTTTTTCTTTCTTTTTTTTATCTATTTTATATTTACACTTTTTCTGTAAAACCTAAAAATCTCAACAAGTGTAAAATTACTAAAATACCCCTAATGCAAGAGAACCCCTACACTTAAGTTTTTAATAACTTAAAAATAAACTGCTAATGACCCGTATTAGAAGGATCAACAAAACATGGCGTATATTGGATAAATATGGGGGTTATAATTTAACTTTCTTTCCCATTTCTTCATATAATAAAAACTATCATGAATCCCAATCGTCCCAAAATTGTATACACTAACAATAGACCCGACTTAGCAACCATGTAATCAAGTAAACAATTGACCAGGGTTAAACAATTGTGATAACAATAATGTACTAAAAATGAGTACATACAAGGAAGGCTAAGGCGATCCGAGTGTAACATTTTAGTGGGGTGTAAACAATGATCTTCATTAATAATCCGGAATCCACCAGCAAGTTACAAGAACCGCAAAAAGGATAGGCTCTGATGAGTGTACTAGGGGTATCTTGCATTAAAAATGAGCGCATAGCAAGGGTGTGGGTGTAGTTATATGACCGATGAGATAATCATAACTATAACAAACACGGGCTAAAAACAAGAGTTATCCTAATGCCTCTTATCACTTAGTAAATCCAAATCACACGAATGCGATCTCATTAGCAGTCTTGGGATTAATCGCTAAAGCAAGTTCTAGAATCTATAATACTACCGGTATACTCTTATAAGCATTAAAAATGAATGCTTTTATTCATAAATATCTAGAGGCGAACCTCACATTTTTTAGGTGGAATTTTTGAGTGGTAGGGTTTTTGTGCTAGTCATATAACTCCTATCTATGAGACGCTTCTAATACTACAGTTTCACCGATATATGCCATATTTTTTTTTAATTTAGGCTAAAATTACCGTCCTAAACTATGTTTCGGTATATTACACATCATTTTAAGAACAAAGCAACATCAAATGAAAGAATAATTTCTAAAGCTTTTATTACCCCACTACACTTATTTTGAACATTATCCCCAATGTTCTACAAGTACCCGGAATTGAATAAAGGGAAGATAAATAAAACGAGAGAAACTAATACTCCCTGGTTTGCTCAATATCGGAGAAGAAACGAGATGATCCGGCTAAATCGTCATCCAAGAATTGTCCAAGTGAAAAATCCAATGAACTTTCGGACTCTCCTTATATAACATAATCTAAAAATCAAAGACAAACAACTATACCCAGCGTAAAATCGGAGGTAAATAATATACAACCTTTATTAATCATCAACTAAAATCCTAGGAAAGCAATAAAGATAGAATGTTAGTACTAATGTAATCGTGGCTTTCTGTAAAAATCCAGAAAATTAAAAATTCTGAAAATTAAACAAAAATAACTTTTCAAAAATTCGAAAAAACACGGATTTCTCCACTGCTACAGTGTTGACGCCATCAGGCACACCTGACAGGTTTTGCGTTTTTGTTTTCTGAAAAAATTTCTGCAAACATAACCTATTAATTATTTCTTGGAAAAATTTACTGCATAAACCACAAAAACGGTTAGTACAAACATATGACTCAAAACAAACAAATAAAACATAAAATGTGAATTAACTTAAATTATCTATTTTACATGTTTTAATTAGTTCTTATAAACCGGATATTTTCTCCTACACTTATTTTATGCAAAATACTTTTAATTGCAAGTAAGACGAGGTTAAAAAAAACAAAGCATGATCACATATTATTCAAACATATAAGACAAATAATGAAAATAAAAAACGCATGAAACTCCTAAGATGCATAAAATAAAAAGATTAAGTTGCCTCCCAATAAGTGCTTTTCTTTATTAATGATTCTTCTAGCTAGACTCGGAGTCATCCTCCTTACGTGACTCCTTCACTTATCCTACTACTCTCAGCTTCAAATGATCCTTTAAGATCTAGTCTTTCATTTTCTAACTATATGATGAACCAAGCTTATCAATACCCTTATAGAATATGTTCTCTAAATCCAACGGGCTTTCACATCCTCTCCTAAAATCATCATCGCTAAGTATTATCCTAGATGAAAATAAACCATGCCCCTCACTAGTCAAGTCATCCATTTCTGAATCTCTATATGGTATTTTAAAAGTGACTTCCTTAACTTCGTCCATGAATGTAATTAATCCCTTTCCTCTATCTAGTATTAACTTAGTGGTCTCTACAAAAGGTCAGCCAAAAAATTCTTGTGATAGGCTAGGGTCAATGTTTGCTTTAACATTCTCTAAAATAGTGAAATCCATGACATGACTCATATTCCCCACAAACACATGCCTATCCTTTCTAATTCTAACAAAATTTAACCCTCTATGTTCATACCCTTGATTCATAATGGCGTTATAATAGGCTAAGGACATAACAGTCATAGGTAAATCTAAATCGATATATACATTGGCAATGAACTTATGCCCTATCATGCATGGAATCTTTAGGTTACTAGGATCCCTTTTTTCAATTCTAAAGTCAAAGTTTAATGAACAACTCAACATTTTCTCTATTAAAGACTCATAGACTGATTCATCGCGCACATCGACCAAATCAATAGGCGGTTCATATTCCATACATTCCCCTTCTTCCTCTATCTTAGTTTCATCTTTAAATGTTTCGTCTTCTAAATTACTAGTCTTATCATCGTTTCCTATGTCATTCGGCTCTTCCTCTTTTGCTATTATCTTAGAATCCTTTGATTCCTTCTCTACCATTTTATCATCCTCCACAACAAAGTTGTAATTTTCACTCTCAATCTCATTAGATTCTAAGATTCGATCTTCCTTGGGTTCATCCTCCTTTCTTACCATGGTGATTGTGTTAACAAAGTGAACGTATTTTGGTGAGGAGTTCCTATTTCCTTTTCCTAAAGATGATTATGCTTGGTATTTTGGAGAAAATAACTTTGACGGATTTTTGATAATTCCTTTGTTTGGAGGTGCCCCACTCTCTTAGTGACTATGGGAAACAACATTAGCGTGAACCATGGAATTTTTATCAATGTCACGAGTGGGTGCACTGTCAAATTTATCCGAAACAACCTTCAATAATATGTTGATCTTATTAATTACTTCATCTTGTTGTTGCTTGAGTTGGGTCCCAAGACTAGACAATCTGTTTTCTTGATGAGAATAAAATCAAATAATACCCTTTCAATTTTTGCTTGATAATTGAGGGGTCCATAGGGCACATTGGAAGAGTAGGTTAAGAACGAGCCATTTGAGGGACTTGTAAAGGTTTGAGTTTGTGTCCAATTGAAGTTTGGTCTGTCCTTCCAAGCGTTGGTGGCTTTGTTAAAGTATCTTGGCTCTTGGTTAATAGTGAACGGCTTACCTCCCACTTCATTGTTACGTGAGGATGCATAATCAACAAAAAATTGCTTGGGATTTTTCATGCAATATTAAGTGTCGTGGGGACCACCACAAATCTTACTTGAAGAAGAGATTTTGTTCACTTGAACGGATGGTTTAGGAGCAAGATGAGCTTCCATCAAGCGTTGGACTTGATTTTCTAACTCAATGAAATGATGGTCATATGTACTCGGGACATACTGAGGCAAAGAGATTGCCTTGACCGGTTTAGCGAAGTCTCTTGGGTCATTCTAACTTTCATTGTAATAGAGGGCGAGGTCCTCTATAAGTTTCTAAGATTCCTTGGCGCTTTTGTCACGTAGCTTACCACCGGCCGAATGATCGATGTTGTGCCTTGTGGCTTGATTGGCATGGTCACAAAAGATTTGGACTTGGAGCCAAAGATCAATGCTATGATGAAGGAATTTTTGGAGTTAGTCCTTGAAACAAGTTCATGCTTCGGAAAGAGATTCACCATGATGTTGTTGGAACATCAAGATGTCATTTCTGAGTTTAGTAGTTCTCCCCGGTGGGAAAAATTGAGCAAAAAAACGAGTAGTGAGATCCTCCCAAGTGGAGATGGATCTCGTGGACAGACGTTCAAGCCAATTGCTAGCTTGATCGCGGAGGAAAAATTGAAATAAGCGCAGTCGCGTCTGTTAGGAATTGAAAAGTGTTAATTATTAATAATGAATTGGTCTTGTATTAAATAATATTGAAAACAGTATTTATAATGTAATAAGTCATACTTGGTCAAACTTAAGTAAATGATTGGTCAAGTAGACAAAGTAGGAAAAGATAAGAAGGTAGGAAAGTAGGATAAATACCCCATTAAGATGGGATTAGAAAGTAAGCCATTTTGTAAACTCCCTCCCTTCCCCCATTCTTTTTCCTTTCTTTATGAAAATTAAAAATGTGTAAAAATACTCTCTAGCCTCCTCTCTCTTATACTTAACTGTTACTATTGATATTGATGCAAACATGACATATAACGAGTGGTATCAATCGCCAGGATAGATCTAGATTGTGTTTTCATGGATCAAAACGTACTTAATTGTGTTATATTCGATCGAAACAGGTTTTGTAACTATGAGTTGTGTAAGTTTCGTATTAGTTTAGCTTTAGATTCTCTATTCGACGTAAATTTGATCTTTAATCACTTCCAAAACTGTTTCGTATACATCAAATAGTGAAATTCATTGCCTAGATACGAAAGTTATACGCTTAAATTTCATTTTGATCGAAAAATCATTTGTTTTGATAGCTTTCATAACGTAGAATTAAGCTTTCAAAAACTGTTTTTAGGTGGAAAACTTACTTTTGTATAACAAATATAGGTTTTGGGAACTACTTGTAATAAGTAATCTTGCTTCGTAAAACAATAATAGGTTTCGAATTATAGAACTAATTGTATTTGAAAAGATAACATTCGATTTTATCACTTTAAACCATAGCAATCAATACTATGAGTTCTATTGGGTTCAATTGAGATCTATTCGAAAGGTTCCGTGTTGAAGAATCTACGCAAGTGAAGGATTGTGGATTGTACGAAAGTTTATAGAATTGGGAATTTACAAAAGTTGTGGCTTCGTATCATTGAGCTTTCGATAACCGTTTGGTTTCATATCACTATGGAAGCTTTCGTATATGTGGTTTCGTATTTGAGGTTTCGTATCAAGATTTTGGTTTTGGTTTCGTATCTTCAAGGTTTTGTCTCACATGTTTCATATAGAAGGTTTCGTATCACAGTTTCGTATCCAAAAGGTTTCGTATTTCCAAGTTTTGTACAAAAGGTTTCGTATCGTAGGATAGATACAGATTCGTATCCAAAGGTTTCATATCTAGGTTTTGTATTTGTATTCAGAAGGTTTCGTAACACAAGTTTCCTACTTGAAGGTTTTGAATTCTAATTTTCGTATTAGAAGGTTTCATATCCCAATACTTGTATTCAGAGGTTTCGTACCACATAATTTGGGGTTTCGTATCTTCATACTTTCGGATATTAAGCTTTTGTATCAGGATTTTGTTACTTGGACTTTCATGTAAGTCTAGGTTTCATATCATTAAGGTTTTGGATTCTTTTGTGGTTTCATATTACAAGCCTAGTTGGTGTTACTTTTTGATCTCACGATTGCAAGTCTTTATTTCTAAAACCATCCAAGTTTGCATTGTATTCATTGATTGATTCACATCATGTCTACTTCGAATCAACAAACACTTACGGAATCAAGAGCTTCAGATAGACCTCTGATTCTAGAGAAAGGAAGCTATGCGCCATGGGCAAGTCAGTTTTTGAGGTTTTTAGATAATAAAGGGAAAAATGAGAGTTTATGAGGCATTCTGTTGATAATGGTCCATACAAAAGGAAAGAGATTCTTGATCCAAACAATGATACACTGACCATACTCAAAACGATTAGTAAAATGTCTCAACAAAACAAAAACCAATACTGGGCACATATCAAGCTAATGAACTACATTCTTCAGCAATACCCAATGACATCTACAATTATGTGGATGCTTGTAAAGATGCTTAAACCATGTGGGCCATAATCAAAAGTTTGATGCAAGGTACTGGCATAAGTCAGCAGGAAAGACACTCAAGGCTCATGAATAAATTTGACAAGTTTGTGACTGTGGATGGTGAATCATTAACATTTGTATATGAGAGGTTTACAACACTCATCAACATCATGGATCGAAACAATGTTCTTCCTAAAGAAATATCCATTAACACCAAGTTACTCAATTCATTGCAACCTAAGTGGAGCAAATATGTTACTATGACTCATCAAAAGTATGTTCTCGGGAAAGCACATTGTGATGAGATATATGATCACCCAAGTCAATTTGAGCAACATGTCAAAGCATCCAAAGCAAAGAAAGCACCAAGGAATCATGATCCATTGGCTTTAGTTACAAATTCACAATCTCATTCTTTATATTCTCATGCAAGTTCATTATATTCCCATTCACCACAACTATACTATGCCACTCATCCTTCATCCGTGATTGATAACGATGATGATTATCAAGGGGAGATACAAAGAGATGCTCAAGAAAACAAGCTTTCAATTGCAATGATGTTATTAGCAAGAGCTATAAGTCAATGTTATTGAACTCCTACCAACAATCATCTTCGTACATCATCAAACACAAGGAATCAAGCTGTGATGCAAGATGGTCGTGTGGATATTCAAAGCAAGAATGTTAGATTTGCTGGGAATGGTAATCGAAATGCATGATGAACAAACAGGAATCAAGTAACTAATGCAAGAAATGGTCTGGTTCGGTCAATTGAAGAATATGACCAGAATGTTCAAAGGGTTCCAAGAACAAAGTCAAGTCCGAGGAAAGAAAACGTTCATTGCTACAACTGCAATGCAAAAGGCCACTATGCACGTAAATTTCCAAAACCCAAAGTTCGTGATGCAAAGTATTTAAGGGAGCAGATGCTACTCACAACCAAAGATGAAGCTAAAGTGCATCTAGATGAAGAGGAAAATGATTTCATGCTAGATAATGCTTATGGAGATCATACGTTGGAGGAGCTAAATGAAGCAGTGATCATGATGGCACGCATTCAACCTGCTGGATGATAAGTCTGATGTTGAACCGACTTATGATGCTGAGTTTATCAGTGAGGTAAATGCTTCTCAAATCAATATGATCAATGGGTTACTCTCAAAGAGTGATTATGAACAATGCCATCATGAGAAACTCAAAACTATTATACATACATCTGCTGATGATCAAATTAATTCTGATATCATTCTTGATGATCCTTATGTGGACTATAATAGTGGACAAGCTGAACATGATACAAATCCTCATGATCAATCTTTTCATGATTTTGAATCCCTGCTAAACAATGTTCAAATAGAGGCTGAAAAACAACGCAAAATGAATATTGAGCTGAAAAAGAAAACAACGTTGCTACAACAGGAACTCGAGATGTGTAAGGAACATGTTAAAGAGTTTGAAAACAAACCAGAAAAAAGTTTTAGATTACAAAGAAGCATATGAGGAATTGCAAAATGAAATGAATGTTGAACAGGAACAACTTTTAAACGAAAAAGAAGAGATCCGTGAGGAACTTTTAAAAACACAAGATGAAACTTTGAAAATAAAACATGAAACAGATTTGTACAAAAAGGCTTTCAAAGAAAGAGAAAACAAGTATCTTGAGGATATTATTTCATTAGAAGAAAAAATCCGATCTAATGATCGAATTGTTTACAAAATGTCACATTCACTTCAAACAATTCTTATGCTTGGTAAAAAACCAAATATGGTTTATGATCCATATTTGAAAAATGGGTTGGGTTATCAAAATCCATAACGTCTCAAGAAAGCCATTGAAGCACAACCTAAAATGTATGATGGTGAAAAACTTGAAAGTAATAAATTAAAAGTTGATTTACCTGATTATGAGGAAACTCTTGAGGACGCAAAAAAGAATCGATTGAAGATGAAAGATAAAATGATTCAACTTGATTATTTAAAATTAAATGAGCTTTATGAATCATTTATTCCTCAAATAGAAATTCCTGCAGAACATACTTATTTTTTATCACCTTCTACTTCTAATGTATCTCCTGAATCAAGTTCAGAGAAGTCGACTTACCTCCTAAAAAGATGCTTAATGAAAGTAAATTGCTAAAGCTTTTTGTTAATCTGGACAAAGAAATTAAATAATTAGGAAAACTTAATAATATTAATCTTAAAATAGACCAAGACAGAAGTTTTATCTATGATGATAAAGTGGGTATAAGAAGACTTTTTATGCAAGAGGTAGTTCCGATTTCAAAAACACTGAATGAATGTTCAAAAGCAATTAAACATGAGATTATAGAAGAAGTACAGGAGATGTTAGAAACTTTTGAGTCAACAAAAAGAAAAGTTAAGGAGAAATCACAAAAAGATAAACTTTTTCAAAATGAAATTAATCGACATTTGGAAGCATCCTTAGAAAGAGAAGTTAAGGACTGTGTGTTAAAATCTGTTGAAAAACAAAAAAATGAAATGTTGATGATTGAGATGGAGAAAATCTCCAATGAGTCCAAAGATATCCAAGTAAATTTGCTCAAACGAATCAAAATTCTTGAAAATGATTTTCAACGTTCTCAAGCGCAAAGCATTGATTTTGAGTTAAAATTGCAACATCAGAAAGAACAAACTGCTTGTGATATCTCTTGGAATTCAAAAATGGCAAAGTTGAATGGTGAAAACGTGTCGTTGCATATTCAAATTGAATCTTTAGTCCAAGAACATGAAAAGATAAAACTTGAATATCAAAAGATTTTCAACACAATCAAAATGACACGGGTTCAACATCAACAAGAAGTCAATGAGTTAATTGAAAATGTCAATCAAAAGACATATGCTTATGGTGATGTGCATGCTAAGAATCAAGATCTTTTGATGACAATTTCTGAACTCAAAGCTAAGCTAAAAATTGTTGAAAAAGGAAAGAATGTGAACACTAAGTTTGATAAATCTGCGACCTTAGAGAAACTAATCTGTGTAACATTGTTGAACAAAAACAAAGATTTAAAGGCTAAGATAGTTTCTAAGGTTGAGGTCAAATCAGATAAGTCAAAACCAGTCACTTTATGTTCTACACCTAAAAATGAGCATGAAAAGAAAATGAATGTGAGTGTTCTCGCATGAGGAATGTATAGAGTCATAAAAACATATACACAAACACCAGTTGCTAAAGCTAACATGTTTTCTTATAATTCCATAGGACTAGCAAGTTCTAGTAGTGTTAGAAGACTAGAGTCTAAGGACACAAATTTAAAGAAAATAGTCTTGCTGAACACTAAGTCTAAGAGCACTTCTAAGGATGTTAAGAAATCTAAAAGTTTAGTTTAGTTTCTAATAAGCGTAATACAATGAATTCAAATGTGTCTGAATCAA
Source organism: Tanacetum coccineum (assembly GCA_026074375.1). Lineage (NCBI taxonomy): Eukaryota > Viridiplantae > Streptophyta > Magnoliopsida > Asterales > Asteraceae > Tanacetum > Tanacetum coccineum. Next base: position 21,005 of record BQNB010033034.1, on the reverse strand, counting down.
ACACAAATGTATTAAAATCAAAAACAATAAACGTTGTGCATGATGGTTCGAATCTTGTATGTGTTTCATGTGGCAAGGATGTTTTTATGAATTTTCATGATAAATGTGCTTCTTCTTATGCTTTGTCTCTGAATTCTAGAGTAAAAAAAGCCTTACTTACCTCCTATGTAGCCGTGAAATCTAGTAAATTAGGAGCTACTCCCGTAGTTGCGAAATATAGGTTTAGTGTTGCTACATCTCCAAAAGCAACAAATAAGGTCTCTCGTGCCACATCACTAACTCCAGAATCTAGAAAAAGTAGGTTACTTAGCACTTACAAGAAAAATAAAATTGCAACAAGTAGTAAGTGGCAGAAATGGTTTAAAAATCAACAAAGTTTCAATTGGTCACCTAAGAGCCTAGCTGCACAAACACCACCATGTGTTACTAAGAGTAGTACTAATGCTAGAACTCACTCTAGAACACCGGTTACCAACCAAAAATGGGTAGCCAAACTATCCACTATTCCATCTAGTGTTTCTTCATGTGGTGTAGGTGATCCAGACCGTCCTTTGGATTAATGATAGCGGGTGTTCAAAGTACATGACTAGGAATCTTAAACTGCTAAGAAATTTCATTGAGAAAGTCATGGGCATAGTCTGCTTTGGAAATGATCACTTTGTTGTAATCACTGGATATGGAGATTATGTTCAAAGAAATCTCATGATATGTCACGTATACTATGTTGAGGGCCTCGGACATAATCTTTTCTCGGTCGGACAATTTTGTGATGGAGATCTTGAAGTAGCCTTTCGTTCAAAAACTTGCTATATTTGGAATTTAAAGGGTGAAGATTTACTTACCAGTGCTCGTGATTCTAATCTTTACACCATCTCCATTTCTGAATGGCGGCTTCATATCCAGTTTGCTTAATGTACAAAGACACATCAATAAAATCATGGTTATGGCACATACGACTTTCTCATTTGAATTTTGGTACCGTTAATCATCTCACTAAACAAAATCTAGTTGATGGGCTTCCGAGGTTTAAGTATGATAAAGCTCACTTATGTTTTGCTTGTGAACAAGGGAAGAGAAAAAGGCTATATTTCCACCTAAGTTGGTTCCAAGTATGAATTCCAAACTCGAATTAATTCATATGGATTTGTGTGGGCCAATGAGGGTTGAAACCATCAACGACAAGAGATATATTCTGGTTATTGTCGATGATTACTCCTAATATACCTGGGTGTATTTTCTTCACATAAAAGATGAGACTCCAAAAATGATCATTAAGTTCATTAATCAGATTCAACAGAATATAAAGGTTCAAAACCTGAAGGTCTATTCTGATAATGGAACTTAGTTCAAAAACGAGAAACTACGGTCATATTATGAAAGCTAGGCATTATGCATCAAACATTAATTGCTCGAACGCCTCAGCAGAATGGTGTTGTTGAACGTAGAAATCAAACACTTGTCGAGCCTGTAAGAACAATGCTTATTTTTTCAAGATTATTAGAATTCCTATGGACTGAAGCGATTTCCACAACTTGTTTTACTCAAAATCGCTCTCTTGTACATACAAGGTATAACAAAATGCCATATGAGCTGATTAAAGGTAGAAAACCCAATGTTTAATACTTTCATGTGTTTAGATCCTTGTGTTATTTAACAAATGATCATGATGATCTTAGGAAGATGAGGCCAAAGGCAGACATTAGAATCTTTATTGGCTACTTTAAGTCATCAAAAGGGTTTCACATTTATAACTGCATAACAAGAAAGATAATGAAAATCATTCATGTAAAATTTGATGATATTACAGTTATGGATTCTGAATGAACAATTCAGGACCTGGTCTCAACTACTCAAATTTTCAAGATTCATCAAAAGAATTGAATGAAATACCGTCAAAAGAAGACTTGGATAACTTGTTTAGCCCATTGTATGAAGAATACTATGCGACAAGAACACCCGAAGTGTCAGATAATTCCGCTGCAAACACTCTTGATAATGAAGACACTCTTTCATCTTCTTTAATCATCGTTGAAGACCATGATGCTCCTCAATTAGTATCCTCATCAGAAGAACCAATTGCAAATAAACCAACAACTCTACTCTCGGATAATCATTTTGATGAACAAGTTCAAGAAGACATTACGAAACTTAACATAAACACTTTCATGAATCCATTTGGAACTCCCGACTTTGAAAAATCCAAGTCATCTTCAAACTACCAGGACCCGTCAAATATGCACGAGTTTCACCAACAACATCGCTTCACTGATAGATGGACTAAGAATCATCCAATTGAACAAGTGATTGGTGACCCTTCAAAGCCTGTTACAACAAGTAGTAGACTTTGTACCAATGCAGAGATGTGTATGTATGCGTTAACAGTGAGTACTACAGAACCCACCAACATCAAGGAAGCTATGCTTGATTATAGCTGGATCGAATCGATGCAAGATGAGCTTAATCAGTTCAAAAGATTTTATGTGTGGGAACTTGTTGAAAGACCTGTTGACCATAATGTAATCAAGGTCAAATGGCTTTGGAAAAACAAGACAGATGCTTAAAACACGGTTATTCAGAATAAATATCATCTCGTTGCCAAGGGTTATAGTCAACAAGAAGGAATAGATTTTGAGGAATCGTTTGCTTAAGTAGCACGACTTGAAGCTGTCAGAATGTTCATGGCATACGCGGCTCACAAGAACTTTACTATCTACCAGATGTATGTCAAGACTTCATTCCTCAATGGACCACTAAAAGAAGTTTTTGTAAGGGAGCCTGGCGAATTTGTAGATCCAGACTTTCCTAATTATGTTTATTGTCTTAAAAAGCTTTGTATGATCTCAAACAAGTCCCCCAGAGCATGGTATGACAAGCTTTCCTCATTCTTGATTGACCACCATTTCACAAAAGGTATTGTTGATCCAACACTGTTCACAAGAAGACACGGGGATGACATTTTATTAGTTCAAATATATGTCGATAACATAATCTTTGGTTCAACAAATCCAGTTTTCTCAAACAGATTTTCAAAACTTATGAAAGATAATTTTGAAATGTCAATGATGGGTGAGATGAAGCTCTTTCTAGGACTTCAGGTTCATCAACCCCCCGTGGAATGTTCATTAACCAATTACAATAAACTTTGTAAATTCTTAAAAAAATTGGTATGGATGGGTGTGATTCCATTAGTACACCAATGGCTACAGCCAGAATCGATGCAGATTTACAGGGTACCCCAACTGATCATACCAAATACCATAGTATAATTGGGGGACTTATATATCTCACTGTAAGTTGACCGGATATTGCCTTTGAAACATTTATATGTGCACGTTATCAGGCACGCCCAATTGAGAAACACCTAAAAGAGGTCAAAAGAATCTTTCGTTACCTCAAACAAACCTATAACATAGGTTTGTGCTACTCGAAGGATTCTGGATTTGAGCTAATCGCATATTCAGATGCAGATCTAGCAGGGTGTCATGATGACTACAAGAGCACATATGGAGGAATCCAATTTCTGGTAGACAAGCTAGTCAGTTGGTTGTCAAAAAAACAGGATTATACAGCTATGTCAATTACGGAAAAGGAGTACGTATCTTTGTCTCTATGCCGCGTACAAGTCATTTGGATGAGGACACAACTGTTAGATTATGGATATCGTTACACCAAGATTCAATTGTACTGTGATTCAAAGAGCACAATTGCCATATCCTGTAATCCGGTACAACATTCTCGTACTAAACACATCAACATTTGATATCATTTTATTAAGGAGCATGTTGAACAAGGTACAATCGAACTTTACTTTGTCGGGACAGAATACCAGCTTGCTTATATATTTACTAAAGCCCTTCCAAAAGAAAGGATTAGGTACTTAGTTTACAGGATTGGTATGCGATGTATGACTCCAACAGAGTTGGAACGTATCGCAAAGTTATCTTCTTGAATGAAAGATCATACATCAAACCATTTGTACATACATTCAAAAACAAAATACAAAATCTAAAAACAAAATGAAAATGGAAAAACAAAAAAACATAATTTAATGATGCAAACACATATCTTTTCTAATTTATCAGTTTAATGATGCTGGTTTTCACAAAATGTGTCTTTTAAAGCTGTAAATGCATCATTAACTAAGGGGAAGTTATATTCATTAAAATGATTTGTCATCGGTAAAATACATGTTTTGTAATCATTACCATTCACAAACAAACAAAAATTATTTTTTAAAATCATCATCTTTGAAAAATCAAGTATGCTTAAAACTACAAAAATAACTATATCTCGAATAAATTTCATTCAAAAAAGAAGAAATTCTTAAGTGGATATTTATTCGAGGAGGAGTTATAAAAATTTTCTATCACTTCATCATCAGAAAATCAGAAAGATGGAAATAAATGCAAGAATAACTATCTTTTGAATAATTTTTATCCAAAAAGGAAGAAATTCTTAAATAGATATTTATTCAAGGGGGAGTTATAATTTTTTTTTGTCAAACAACGGGTTTTATAATTGCAAATTTTTTTCAAAGGATAAACTGTGAAACGGGATTTAACTCTGAGGGGGAGTGTTGTTATTAAATTTGGACTTTAAAATAAATAAAAACAAATCTTCAGGGACTGAAAATGACAATTTTTCAAAGTTAGTTTCGGATGTATAAGTACCAGAGGTTTCATACGAAAGCTATTATACTTTCGGATTTACTGTTTGAGCTTTCGTATATCCTCTATGTTAATATAAATAATGTCAAAAAATGTTATTTATATTTTTCGACTTCTCGATGTTTTGAAGATAACAAAATGTAAAAACGTTTACGATAAAAATAAACGTTTACAAATTATTAATCGTAAATTTCCATTTCAAATGTAAATCACTTAAGGCATGTATAAACAAATCATTAAACATGATTAGTGATCAAGAAAACAAGTTTTCTTAACCATCACATTTTTACAAAAATAAATATATATAAAATACTTTTTAAATAAAAGAAATGTTTTATTCAAACATATAAATTCAAAACTGGTTTTTCCTCCAAAATGGAACATTTCATACTAGATAAAACCTTCCCCACTAAAAGACAAAAAGGGGAGAGTCAGTCTATGGCAGCCCCTTGATAGGCCCGGCGCTCCCCAGATATATCTGGGACCGCCGGCAGTTACCTTTGGGTTTTCCTGCCTATAAATACTGCATTATTTCCAGCTGAAAAACAGACCTCTTTGCATTAATTTTTAAGTCTTTTTTCTCTCTCTAAAAACCTTCTTTCTCTTACTAAATCTCTTGATCACTAACATTCTTTGATCTTGTTTCAAGTGATCCAATCTCTTCTTTCTCATCTCTGATCTCCTCTCTATCAAGTGCAAGAGAATAACATTCGTATTCGCCAAGAAACGAATTGTTGTAGTCTAGTGATTTCTTCTTCATTCTTATAAGAACCAAATCTCTATCTTGATTATCTTGTGTGATTGTGTAAATCGGATAGTGTATAAATCTGATAGTGTAGATCATGTGATTGTGTATTACTTGTGAAGTGGTAGATTAGTTCTAGCTAAGATTAGGACTCAACATTTAGCTTAGTGTCAGAAAAGAACGTAAGCGACGTGTAAACGGTTTTCTCCGCCTAAAGGGAGCTTGTTGACATAGTGAAATCTCAAGTCGGATACTCGGGGAGTGGAGTAGAGCGAAGAGGAGCTTCGTAGCCGAACCACTATAAATCTTGGCGTCTTGGTTTGATTGTTCCTTCTCTCATCTCTTTATATTGTTGTGATTGTATTTACTATTAGTCTAGATATTTACTTTGTTGATTCATATTGTTGATTGGTTGAACATACTACTCGAATCTAAGTATTTTGAAAGTAATAGTTTTATTTATTAGAAAAATAGATTCGAAACATATGTTAAATCAAAAGATCTTGATCTGTGACATGTTATTACTAACGGTGAATTTCAACCTATTTAACAAAATCCGAAAACCAAATTAGATGAGGTTATCCCTTTTGGAAAACAAAGTGATAATCTTAAAAAGAGGCTTGCGAAAAATAACGAAGCCAAAATGGTTATTTATAATGCTTTGCTAAGAAAAGAATCTGAAAGAATTTTCATGTGTAATACGGCAAAAGAAATTTGGAAAACTTTGTTAATCACCCATAAAGGTAATAACCAAGTCAAAGATAACAAGATCGACCTTTTGGTACAACAATATGAACGATTTGTCATTTCTGAAGATGAATCTATAGATAGTGCTTTTGCTAGATTTAATACTATTATTACTAGTATAAAAGCTCTTGATGAAGGGTATTCAAGCAAGAATTATGTTAGGAAGTTTCTTAGGGCTCTACATCCTAAATGGAGAGCAAAGGTCAAGCGATAGAGGATTCGAAAGACTTAACATCACTGTCACTTAATGAACTCATCGGGAATCTCAAAGTTCATGAGATGATCATCAAGAAAGATTCTGAAATAGTCAAAGCTAAGGGAGAAAGAAAATATCTTGCTTTAAAGGCTAAAAAAGAATCTAGTGATGAGGAGTGTTCGACTTCCGGAAGTAAAGATAAAGAATATGCCATGGGGGTTAGAGAATTCAAGAAGTTCTTCAAGAGAAGAGGTTGATTCATGAGACAACCTCGAAACGATAAAAAGATTTTCCAAAGAAGCCGGGATGACAAGAATGGCAAAACTAATAGAAAATGTTTTAGATGCGGTTATCTAAATCATCTTATTGGAGAATGTCCAAAACCATCGAAAGACAAGAACCAAAGAGCATTCGTCAGAGGTTCTTGGAGTGATATCGGTGAAGAAGATGATGAGAAGGCCAAAGACGAGATGTGTCTCATAGCTCAAGCATCAAATGAGGTATGTTCTGGTTCCTCTTACTTTAGTGATGAGAACTCATCAATAAATGATTTAGTTCTAGATAATGAATATGACAAACTATGCAAAATGACTCTATAAATAATTACAAAGAACAAAAGATTAAAAGCTGTTAGAAATAGCTTAGAAAATGAGCTTAGTGAACTAAAAGAAAAATTGTCCACATTCGAGAAAAACATGGGAGTTGATCTCGAATGTACAAAATGTCAATTGCTTAGAAATGAAAATGAAAAACTTAAAGAGGAAGTTGTTAAACTAACAAAATTTGAAAAGAGTACACTGTTTCGGTTGTCGTAAGGGACTTCTACAAGAAGTTTTACAACTCTCTAGGCAGAGTACCTAACTGTAGTAGTAGTAGTATAGGCAAGACTCGGGGGTTGTTATCGTTCTTTAGGAGAATAGGTTGGAAAGGCTTGATCACAGTCTAAAAGAATTTTAGGGGTTGAGAGAAGATTATTTTTGTGTTTTTATATTTATAGGAAACTAATTAAATCTATGATTTGAGAGGTTGGTTTGTTTAACTAATTAACTAAACTAATATCTAATCTATTGGTGATAACTTTATGATAATTAAATGTATTTACTTAATCATGCACTATATCATATTGTTTCTCCTAATCCTATTGCCTTGTCACACTTATGATGACATGTGTAAGTATTTTCTAGGTCATGAACGGATTACACGAACCCGCCGTCTATTTAATATTTCGTTAAAGCAACGCACAAGTGAGGTAGTATGAAGACTATTACAAGGCCCCTAAGAGTACATTAAATGCATGTGAAATATCTTAAGAGGGATCAACCATATAAAGGGGCAAGGTAGTATGAAGACTGTTACCCAATGGTATCCTTTCTACGCACTCGTGTTTCCCTAGACGTGTCTATAGCGATACAGATAAAAGCTGGTTTTCTAGAACCTAATGCGCACAATCATCAATCAAGAAGCAATGGTAAAAGGATCTATAATCCGACTTTCATGTAATCATAAGAAAATACAAATGAGGGTTTAGCCTTGCATGTTATAAAGAAAGCAAAGAGATAAATCAATCACACAACACATAGACATATTGAATGATTAAAGATAAATAACCTTACTTGGGTTAAAACATAGATTCAAGATAGTACAATAGGGTTTTGAGGCCCTAAAAATGACCTATAAAGCTGCTACAAGAGCTAGGGTTCGTGTCCCAAAAGTTATACAAAATTACACACTTAAAACCCTAAAATCGATTTAGTATATATAGAGATATTGTTGTGACGGCGTCGCATTGTAATCCTGACGTCGTCGCCACGTGGATGATGCTAGATCCTCATTAAGTCAGCCGCGTCCTGACGCCGTCACCAAATCTCTGACGCCGTCACCAGATGGATCTCGACGGTGTCGCTTTATACTTGCGACGCCGTCTCCACGCCCTGTAAGCAATATTTCTTCAAGGATTTTATGTAGGTCCGTAATCTCATCCGTTTCCCTCCAAATGTCATCCAAGTGCTAAAAACCTAAAAACAAATGATTAAACACATAATCTGGGCATATTTGCATGATTTAGGGGGTTAAATGACCCCGAAATAGTGTATAAAATGACACCTCATCAAATACCCCTACACTTGGGATTTTCTTGTCCTTAAGCAAATGGATTCTTCTACCTAGACAATAGCAATATGAGGGTCATTTAACCTACTCTTTAAAGTATTTTACAACACAACCTCCTAGACCTCATAATTAAAAGCACGAAAAGCATACACTAGCACCTCACATAAGTGTTTGGGATTCTCTATTTCTCTCGGGTGTATAATAAATTATAACATAATGCGGAAACGGAAAATCAACACTCATTACCTTCATAGCATATAAATTACCATAGGCTTGGTAAAGGATCAAACCTCCACCGCTAGGCGTAAGCATTATTCATTACTATCAAAGAGGTCTTTTAAAGGGATGTGAGGTGTAGGTGCAAGATACATATAATGGAAACAGAAACGGATGGGATACATTTGGGTGGTGACTTTGGGTGAATTTAGAGTGGAAAGGTTGGCTAGTTACTTATAAGAATACACGCTGGTTTGGTTGCTAAGCCAAGACTCGGACAAAGATATACAAACTCTACACAACTCTACATCAATCCCTTTTTTTCAAACATAATACATCATAACATGGGATTTATAACACGTACCCCTACACTTGAGCTTTTACATACTCGATATTTACAATCTAACTAATGACCCATCTTGAGGTGGATCAAAATAACATGAAGATCATCTAACAAACATATAGGGGTATTGACTTAACTTTTCTTCCCTATTCTTCCATGAAATAAATACTACCATGAATCCTAATCGTCCCAAAATTGTATTTACAAGGATAAAGACTTAGCAACCATGTACTCAAATAATTAACTTGGGTTAACATAATAATGTACTAAAAGTGAGTACATACAAGGTAGGCTAAGGCGATTTGGGTGTAACGATTGGTTTAAGGGTTAATAATGTTCTTCATTAATAGTCTGGAATCCACCAAAAAATTACGAGAACCATGAAAAAGGATAGGCTCGGAGGGTTGTACTAGGGGTATCTTGCACTAAAAATGAGTGCATGGCAAGGGTTTGCGATAGTTATATGATCGGTGTGACCATCATAACAATTACAGGTTTAAAACATGGGTTAATCCTAATGCCTCTTAACTAGAAAATCCTAATACTCACCATGCGGTCTCGGGATGCATCATAAAAAGAAGTTCTAGAATTTAATATACTATCGGTACACTCATATAATTTAATACCGATCTCAATGTTCCAGAAAAGGCGACAAAGACCACACGTACACATCCGTAACGACAGAATAGACACATATGACTGCTCACTTCTTAACTCGAGAAAGCTAAAGGTATAAATTATCTTGGGTATCAATAATGGATACCCGAATTCCTAAAGATCTAAAGGCGAACTTCACATTTTTAAGGTGGAATTTTGATGGTTTTTTGTGCTAGTCATATACATTTCTATCCATGAGACGCTATTAATACTCGGTTTTTCTCGGTATGTGTCATAAAAAAATTTAAATTTGGGTCAAAATTACCTTTTTATGCTATGTTTCGATATATTACCCATCATTTTAAGGACAAAGCAAATGGCAAATGAAAGAATAGTTTCTAAGGCTTATTTCCCCTTACACTTAAGTAGAACATTGTCCCTAATGTTCTATAAAAGTACCCGTAAAAATGAATAAAGGGAAAAGAAAAACAAGTAAAAGAAACTAGTACTCCCCTGGTTTGCTCAATAATAGAGAAGAAACATGCGATAACTGGTTAAATCGTCCTCCAAGAATCACCTAATGAAAACATCATAAGATCTTCCAAGTTTCTTCTCATCAAATATAACCTGTAATCAAAGACAAAGACAACTACACCAAGCGTAAAATGCATGGGGTGTATACAATAAGAGTTTAGGGTTTCGACTCTGTTGATAAAAATATAATGCCTAAAAACATTACTAATATATTTTCACATCTTTACGTTTTGATAATCACAAAATATAAAAACGTTTAACATAAAATTAAATCTAAACAAGTAATTAGTAGTAAATTCTCATTTCAACAAATACATCACTTAAAGGTATGAATAAATAAATGCTTAATGCATTTTATGATCAAAAGAAATTTTTATTCAACCTCACACTTTTATAAAATGTTGTAAACATTAAAACATTTTCTATAATTAAAAGAAATATTTTATTAAAAATAAACATTTTAAAATTCAAATTTTCAGACCTAAAACGGCTAGAAAAGTTACAGAAAATCCCCCCTACACAAAAGACAAACTAGGGAAGCCCTAGTCTTGGGCGGCCCCCTTAAATACACCGACCCGCCCCCCCCCCCCCTTAAAATTAAGGGGACCGCCCACCTATTTAAGGGGACCGGCCCCTTAGTAGAACGCTCCCCTAGTTTTGTCCTATAAATACTGGACTTTTCCCAACAATTTTCTCACCTTTTGCACTCATTCTTTCTGTTCTAAAACAGCCCACGCATCTCTCTAAAATCCTTTGATCATTTAATCATAAAGCTTTGTTTCCAAGTGATCCAAGCTCAAATTCTTTCTGCTCAAAATAGCCCACATATCCTCTCTAAAATCCTTTGATCATTTAATCATAAAGCTTTGTTTCCAAGTGATCCAAGCTTAATTCCTCAAGTGCAAGAGAAGAATACTTTCATCATCAAGTGAAGAAGTATTACACCTCAAGTGTGTATTGCAATCTTGTTGCAACCATATCACATATTTGTAAATCAATTGTATATTTTATATTTGTGTGTAGTAGCTAGATCTTGGGGATCTTTGTAAGTATAGTTAATTAGTGGTGATCTTACCAAGTAGGGTTAGATAGTTGTGATATAAGTAGAGTGGTGAAGTTAAGTTGTGAAGAAGTCGTGAAGTTGTGAAGAAGTCGTGAAGTTGTGAAGTTGTGAACAAGTCATGAAGTTGTGTTGTGATAGATTGGTTCTAGCTAAGATTAGAACTCGACATTTAGCTTTGTGTCGTAAATCGGTGTAAGCAACGTTGTGTACGGTTTTCTCCGCCATAAGGGAGTTTGTTGACATAGTGAAGAAAACTCTCGAGTTTGGTGCTCGGGGAGTGGAGTAGGGCGAAGAGGTGCTTCGTTACCGAACCACTATAAATCCTTGCGTTGTGGTTTGATTGTTCTTACTCTTATCTCTTGTCTTACATTACTTTCTCATATCATTTTATTGATTGTTTAGATAAGTATATTGTTCATATTGTGCAAGTGTTGAATTCACATAAAAGTCGAATCTAAAATTTTACAAACAAATTTAAAACCTTTAATTAAAAAGCGGTAAACTATTCAACCCCCCTTCTAGTTTTCCACAATTGGTATCAAGAGCCACGCTAAACAAGATTTTTAAAATAAATTGTATTTTAAAACTTGAATCGATCTATGGAATCGGAAAAATATTTAGAAGGGCAATCTATGCAAAGACCACCACTATTTGAAAGTGATGGATTTATTTATTGGAAAAATAGATTCGAAACTTATGTGAAGTCAAAAGATCTAGATCTTTGGCATGTTATTACCGATGGTGATTTTCCTCCTATCCAAAATAATCCCGAAACTAAAAAGGATGAAATTGTACCTTTTCATAAACAAAACGATGATCTTAAAAAGAAACTTGCTAAAAATAATGAAGCCAAAATGGTAATTTATAATGCTCTACCACGAAAAGAATATGAAAGAATTTTTATGTGTCAAACCGCAAAAGAAATTTGGGATACTTTGTTAATCACTCATCAAGGTAATAATCAAGTCAAAGCTAACAAAATAGATCTTCTTGTTCAACAATATGAACAATTCATGATTCCGGAAGAGGAATCAATAGATAATGCCTTTGCTAAATTTAACACTATTATTACTAGTCTAAAAGCACTTGATGAAAGTTTTTCGAGCAAGAATTGTGTTAGGAAATTTCTTAGGGCATTGCATCCTAAATGGCGCGCAAAAGTCACGGCGATTGAAGAATCAAAGAATCTAACAACTCTATCACTTGACGAACTTATTGGAAATTTGAAGGTTTATGAAGAAATAATTAAGAAAGATTCTGAAACCGTCAAAAGCAAAAGAGAACAAAGTAGATCTATTGCCTTGAAAGCTAGAAAGGAATCTAGTGATGACGATAGCTCAACCTCCGATAGTGAAGATGAAGAATACGCCATGGCCGTAAGAGACTTCAAGAAATTCTTCAAAAGACGAGGACGATTCGTAAGACAACCATATGAAGAGAGAAAATCATTCCAAAGAAATAAAGACGACAAAAATGGCAAAGGCGAAAGAAAATGCTTTAAGTGTGGTGATCCAAATCATCTCGTCGGAGAATGTCCAAAACTATCAAGATATCAAAACCAAAAAGCGTTTGTTGGAGGATCTTGGAGTGATAGCGACGAAGATGAAGATGAAAAAACAAATGACGAAAAGTGTCTTATGGCTAAAGCTTCCAATGAGGTACTTTCCGAAACCGAATACTTTAGTGATGACCAATCATCACTAGACGAAAATGACTTAGATAGTGAATATAGTAGACTATGCAAATTAGGACTAAAAGTCATGGCTAAAAATAAAACTTTAAAACAAGCTAAAGTAGAATTAGAAAATGAAGCACTAGAATTAAGAGATAAATTATCTAGGTTAGAAAAAGGTAAGGAAGTAATTGAAGAATGTAAATTATGTCAAGACCTCAAGCTTGAAAATGAGAAGCTTAGAAAGGAAATATCTAGGCTAAATCAATTTAATGATAGTAGTCACTCACTTAAGAAAATAATAAGTTCTCAAAAAACTTCCGGAGATAAATCCGGGTTAGGTTTTAATTTTACCAAAGGATCACCTAGCGAAACCAAACAAGTAAAGTTTGTAAAAGCCCAAGAAGTTGAGTCGAAAAGAAAAATGTTGATAGTAATCTAAACTCAAAAGTTATACTTATAAATAAAAAATAAATTCAATATTGCAAGTGAGAGTGATAAAACGTATTTACAGAACCCTCAATTAAAACCCGAGTCGGACTTCCAAACACAATGAGGTCTAAAACACCTCTCTCGAGAAGAAATGAAAACTCTCATCCTCGTCCAAAAACACCTCAACCTAGAGAGGACCAAGGTAGACCAAATCCACTAACACTAAATCACAAAACAATGTTGGAATCACCCTCATCAACCAAGCTTACTTCAGTATTGAATATTGCTCACCGAGCATGTGTTTCGAAATCAAATGCAAAAACATATTCGGAAACAACAACCTGTCGATACATGAAACGTTGGGGACCAAATGGCTAAGCCATCACAACCTTTGTAGTAGTGTGCACTCTACAAACATTCTTTGTCTTTCGGATTAAGGAATCATGATACGGTTCCAAGGAACCTTAACCCTTATCATTTCACATCCAAGAAGACCATCAATTAAAAGATATTATCCTAAAGACTAAGGTAAGTCTCACTTTTCATATTCGTAGAATATAGATTATAAGTAAATGTCTATGTGATTATGATGTTGTAGTTTAGAAAATAATATAGTCTCTAGAAATACCATTTGTTGGTTTTCTAGCTTTGAAGAGATTAGTTCACTATGAAACTATTCTTTCGTGTAAATTATTGTTTATACGTCTACAAAATGGAATCTTATATGACCACATAAGCATAACTCACGTATACCAAGAGAGAGCCAGCTAATGGTTAACAATTAACCACAGAAGTGAGGATTAGTCCGCATGAAGATCATAGACACACTATGGATGAAACAAATTCCTTTCGACCTCGACGATCGCCTTAGATCCGTGTCAACCATCATCCACGTCTATCGGAATCAACTTGTTGAAATTTTCAACTACGTCTTATTATTTCAATTATCTTTGCTATCTATTCCGTCTCATCTCAAAATCGAAGATACCTATTGTCTTTTGAAGAAATTAATACCTCTTCTTGCAAGAAATTCTCATCTTTAAATCACCTCACGAATTAAACGTCTTGATTATCTCGTCGAAATAGGTCAAAGAAACTTTTTTAATTAAACAAAGGGTTAATTAATAATTGTCAATAATCATTCTCACAAAAACTGGCCAAAAATTGAAGAAATTTTTTTTTTCTCAGAGGGCGGCCCCCTTAAAATTAAGGGGATCGGCCGTATAAAATGGGCGGCCCCCTTAATTAATTAAGGGGACCGCCTATCTAAAAAAACAAACACCCCCTTTCTGTTGAAATTATATACCCAAACTTTATTTTTTTTCTTCTTCTTCTCCTACCCACTGTGAACGAACACCGTAGCCAAAAACCTTCAAAAACCAATCTTCAAATCGCCTAATTAACCAAAATTTACAAGGGGAAATCACCTACAACTCGATCAACAACACCTATTGTAAGATTTCCTATACTTATCTTTTTCAATTTCATCCAATTTTGTTCTTAATCAAAATTGGGTATTACTATATTTTTTGTGTGTCCTTTAATTTTTAGATTAGAGCTAGGAAATCCATAACTACAATGATTCTCGTAGTCATAAGAATTCAATACATTCATTAGAATTGAGTCACAAAATTTTTTCTTGGTATGAAAATTTTATAAACATATATACATATTTTTCATTTTTTTTAAACAAAGTTTATACATTGTTGATTCATGCCAAAAACACGTTAAAACAATTATACATTGCCCATCAAAACATACATTCCTAAATATATACTTTTCGAATCAATAGATAATATGTTATAAAAAATAAAGGGGTGTTTAGTTCATTTCTTAGGAACAATTTTTAGAGTCGAAATGACCATCACTATAGCTTTGTCACGTGTATAAACACTTAACGAACTTGTATGCCTTTGTGCCCACTTTTAAGAGGATCCTAAAACCTCTTACCTAGAAGCGGTTAAACGTATCTTCTGATACATTAAAGGCACTACGCATTTAGGATTATGGTATCCTAAGGGATCTGGCATAGAAACAATAGTGTATGCGGATTCGGATCATGCGGGAGATTATGTGGATCGTAAGAGCACTAGTGGTGTTTGTACGTTTATAGGATGTTTTCTAACATCGTGGTTTTCAAAGAAGCAAACCGCTCTTGCCATCTCCACAACCGAAGCGGAATACGTAAGCGCCGGAAAGGCATGTCAACAAGCTCTATGGATGAAGCCAAGCTTCTCATTTGAACTATGGCGTTATGCTAGAAGAACATTCCAATTATCTGGTTAACAAAGGAGCTATAGACTTAAGTAAGAATCCCGTTCAACACTCACGAACAAAACACATTGAGATTCTTCATCACTTCTTCGGCTATAATGTTCAAAAAGGAAATGGTATCCTAGGGATCAGGCATAAATACAATAGTGTATGCGATTCGGATCATGCGGGAGATTACGTGGATCGCAAGAGCACTAGTGGTGTTTGTACGTTTTTAGGGATGTTTTCTAAACATCGTGGTTTTTTAAATGAAGCCAAACTGCTCTTGGGCCATCTCCACAAACGAAGCGGAATACGTAAGCGCGGGAAGCATGTCACATGCTCTATGATGAAGGCAAGCTCTCATAGACTATGGCGTTAGGTTTAGACGACATTCCAATAATCTATGATAACAAAGAAGCTATAGACTTAAGTAAGAAATCCCCTTACAATAACGCCAGCCCTTAAAATTAAGGGGACCGCCCCTAGGTAGACGCTCCCCCAGTTTGTCCTATAAATACTGGACTTTTCCCCACAATTTTCTCACCTTTTGCACTCATTCTTTCTGCTCAAAACAGCCCACACATCTCATCAAAATTCTTTGATCATTTAATCATAAAGCTTTGTTTCCAAGTGATCCAAACTCAATTCCTCAAGTGCAAGAGAAGAATACTTCTATCCTCAAGTGAAGAAGTATTAGACCTTTGTTTTTTGGTGTGTTGTTTGCAATCTTATTGCATCCATATAATAACTTGTAAATCTTTGTATATCTTGTATTTATGTGTAGTAGCTAGATCTTGGCAATCTTTGTAAGTATAGATAGATCATGGTGATCTTACCAAGTAGTGTTAGTTAGTTGTGACATAAGTAGTGTGGTGAAGTGAAGTCGTGAAGTTTTGAGGAAGTCTTGAATGTTGTGAAGAAGTGTGAAAGTTGTGAAGTCGTGATAGTTGGTTGTCTTGATAGACTGGTTCTAGCTAAGATTAAAACTCAACATTTAGCTTTGTGTCGTAAATCGGTGTAAGCAACGTTGTGTATGGTTTTCTCCGCCATAAGGGAGCTTGTTGACATAGTGAAGAAAACTCTCGAGTTAGGTGCTCTGGAGTAGGGCGAAGAGGTGCTTCGTTACCGAACCACTATAAATCCTCGCGTTGTGGTTTGATTGTTCTTACTCTTATTTCTTATCTTACATTATCTCCTCATACTATTATATCAATTGTTTAGATAAATATATTGTTCATATTGTGCAAGTGTTGAGTTCACATAAATTCAAATCTAGAATTTTTTACAAATAAGACAAAGTTACAAACAAATAAAGCACGATTACAAAATGATTCAAACATAATAAAACAAATAATAAGAATTAAAACACAAGACACTCTTAATGTGCGGGAAAAGTAAATATTGGTTTGCCTCTCAAAAAGCGCTTTTCTTTATTTACGAGTCTTGTAACTAGACTCGAAGTCACACGTTCTTACGTGACTTCTCCTTCATCATCCATTCTTCCTTTTATTATAACAAGAGTGGGATGCTTGCCTTTGAAATTTTTGCTCTTCCATCGGTTGAACTCCATCTCCCTTTCCAAGTGAAGCTTTATCCTTTCTTCCCATTCCAGGACTAGCCTATTTACAGTCATAGTCGGGGCTATAGGCTCTATGTCGTTCTTAACTCCTCTCTCAATTTTACAGAGGGACTCAGGTATCCTATGGAAACTTATCTTACTCTTTCCAGACCTTAGAGTTATGGTGTTCTTGTCAAACTTAATTACTGCCTTGGCCATTGTTAGGAATGGTGTTCCTAAGATGAAAGGCCTCTTTTATTCTTCCTTTATGTCCAAAATCACAAATTCTATGGGGTACACATTCTCAACAACCTCAACTAATATGTCATCAGCTATTCCTAAAGGGTAGATGTACGAATGGCTAGCTAGTGAGAGTCTAATGTCCGTCTCAACCGGCCTTTCGTGACCCCTTTAGTAAGAGGTTAATCTGATCTTCGAGCTCAAGAAGTCTTCGGTCAGGTGTTTTTGAGGTGCCTTGAGGTATAGAAATTGCCTTGACTGGTTTGGCAAATTCTTTTATGTCATTCCAACCCTTATGGTCGTAGAAGGCGAGGTTCTCAATGATTTCCTAAGATTCGTCGGCATTCTTATTGCGGAGTTTGCCACCGACGGCGCGATCAATCTCGCACTTAAGATGAAAGGAGACATGATCATAAAAATTTGGATTTGAAGCCAATGATCGATGCCATAATGAGAGACTTTTTGTAGTAAGTCCTTGAAACGAGTCCATGCTTCTGATAGAGATTCTCTATGATGTTGTTGGAACATCAAGATATCATTGTGGAGTTTTACGGTCCTTCCCGGTGGAAAGAATTGAGCAAGGAAACGAGTAGTAAGATACTCCCATGTGGTGATGGATCCTGCTGGAAGACGTTCAAGCCAATTGCTAGCTTGATCGCGAAGGGAAAATTGAAATAAACACAAGCGCGTTCTTTCCCTATTTTCACCGTCAAGGCCAAGTGAGTCCACAAGTTTTAAGAAATTCTTGAGGTGTTGGCTTGGATCCTTAGACCGGAGTCTGTGAAATGAGCATCTGTTTTGCACCAACTGGATGGTGTCAGATCAAAAAGGTATCACGTTGTTCCCTATGAGGAGCTCAATGGTATTCTTGTAGCCCTCGTGGCTAGGTTTGGAGTAGTCTCCAAGAGTACAGATAGGATTCTCGTCTCCCATGGTGGTTGACGAGAATGGATTACGAAACAAATAACACAAAGAAAAGATAGACTACGAGAAAGCTAGTATGCGGAAATTAAATTCTCACTTGAAAGGATTCAAGCGAGTATAACTAAGTTAAATTATGATCGAAACCTAACTATTCCCCACGCAGCGGCGCCAAAAACTTGTTGCGGTTCTCGTAAGGGACTACAAGAAGTTTTACAACTCTTTAGGCAGAGTACCTAACCGTTGTAGAAGTAGTATAGGCAAGACTCGGGGGTTGTTATCGTTCTCTAGGGGAATAGGTTGGAAAGGCTTGATCACGGTCTAACAGAATTTTAGGGGTTGATAGAAGATTATTTTTATGTTTTTATATTTTTAGGAAAGCAAGTAAATCTATGGTTTGAGAGGTTGGTTTGTTTAACTAATTAACTAAACTAATATCTAATCTACTAGTGATAACTTTATGATAATTAAATGTATTTACTTCATCATACACTACTTATCAGATTGCTTCTCCTAATCCTGTTGCCTTGTCACACTTGTGATAATATGTGTAAGTATTTCCTAGGTCATGAACAGATTACACGAACCTGCCGTTTATTTAATATTCCGTTAGGGCAACGCACAAGTAAGATAGTATGAAGACTATTACAAGGCCACTAAGAGTACATTAAATGCATGTGAAATATCTTAAGAGGGATCATCCATATAAAGGGGCAAGGTAGTATGAAGACTGTTACCCGATGGTATCCTTTCTACGCACTCGCGTTTCGCTAGACGTGTCTACAGCGATACAAACAAAAGCTGGTTTTCTAGAGCCTAACGCGCATAATCATCAATCAAGAAGCAACAGTAAAAGGATCTGTAATCTGACTTTCATGCAATCATAAGCAAATACAAATGAGAGTTTAGCCGCACATGTTATAAAGAAAGCAAAGACATAAATTAATCACACAACACATAGACATATTGAATGATTAAAGATAAATAATCTTACTTGGATTAAAACATGGATTCAAGGTAGTACAATAAGGTTTTGAGGCCCTAAAAATGACCTATGAAGCTGCTACAAGAGCTAGGGTTCGTCTCCCAAAATTTATACAAAGTTACACACTTAAAACCCTAAAATCGGTTTAGTATATATAGAGATATCGTTGCGACGGCGCCGCGTTGTAATCCTAACGCCGTTACTACGTGGATGATTTTAGATCCTCATTAAGTCGGTCACGTCCTGACACCGTCACTAAATCTCTGACGCCGTCACCAGATGGATCGCAACGGCATCGCTTTATACTTGTGACGTCGTCTCCACGCCCTGTAAGCAATATTTCTTTAAGGATTTGGTGTAGGTCCGTAATCTCGTCCGTTTCTTCTCCAAATGAGCCCAAGTTACGTGTATTCCCACCAAATGCCATCCAAGTGCTAAAAACCTGAAAACAAACTATTAAGCACATAATATGGGCATATTTGCATGATTTAGGGCGTTAAATGACCCCGAAATAGTGTATAAAATGACACCTCATCATACACATTGCTTAAACAAAATGTTGAGTAATCAAAAACCATCCAAAGATAAATTAGGTTTGGGTTTACTTGAAACATCAACTAGTGGAACTAAGAAAATAAAATTTATGAAATCTAAAAAAGAAACGTCCCCTGGTGGAGGTCCCTTAAATAAGGGAGGCCCCCATATAGTAAAGGCGGCCCCAAAAGCAATTATGGGACTGCTGGTATGGTCACCAGGTTCTGAGAAATCTGTCTCTTTTCAAAAATCCATTTTGGGTCCTAGACCAAAACATATAATGGTAAACAAAGTTAAAGTTCCAGTTGCTAGTGATAATGAAGTTTAACGATTTTACAAGCCATCGCTAAAACCCGAAGTTGAATTTTCAAAAGCAAACTTTAGATCAAAAACTCCACCACCTAGAAGAGTCAACAATAATTATCCTCGTCCTAAGACACCGCAACCAAAAAGGAACGTTGGTCGACAAAACCAACCTCATGGTTTTTTCGTAACTTGGAACAATTTCCAACATTAAAGTTACATGCCATGGGAAATGTGTCTTCTATTTCCGCATCCTAACCAATTGCATCAAATGCAAGGGATGTTTAGCACTAACAACTTTGGAACCATGAGATATTGGGGACTAAATGTTTGAGTTATTGTCTTATATAAATAAATATGCCTTAGAGTCGACTTGGAACCCGATAAGTGGATAAAGGATAGCGAATGCTCTAAACACATGACCGGTAACCGAAAGCTCTTCTCAAGCTACAAGGCATACAACTGAGGTAATGTTATTTTTGGTAGTAATCTTCGCGGTAACATCATTGGCAAATGTACAATTTTAACTGAATCTCTCAAAATAGATAATGTAGAACATGTAAATAACTTAAGATTTAACTTGCTAAGTGTAGGACAAATATGTGATAATAAGTGTAGAGTAACTTTTCTGAACATGATAGCGAAATTACTAAGGATGGTAATATTATAGGTAGAGGTATTAGGAAGAAAGGCTTATATGTGATGAAATTAGGAAATAAGCCAAAAGACAACATTTGTCTTGCAACGATTGATGAAAACTCCATGTTGTGGCATAGGAGATTAGGTCACGCTAATACACGTCTCATTCAATCGTTAGCATCTAAAGAATTTGTTAGTCTTATATTAATCCTTTCACAACTAATGAGCAAACTCGAATAAGCCTTAAA